>SJYV01007883.1:305308-351799 GCA_006410875.1 Neotragus pygmaeus | reverse complement strand
TAAGGCCCACTGGACTTCACATTCCAGGATGTCTGGCTAAAGGTGAGTGATCACACCATCATGGTTACCTGGGTCATAAGATCTTTTTGGCTAGTTCTTCTGTGTATTGTTGCCACCTCTTCTTAACATTTTCTGCTTCTTTTAGGTCCATACCATATCTGTACTTTATTGTGCTCATCTTTACGTGAAATGTTCCCTTAATATCTCTAACTTTCTTGAAGAGATCTCTAGTCTTTCCCATTTCTATTGTTTTCTATTGATGAGGAAGACTTTCTTATCTTTCCTTGATATTCTTTGGAACCCTGCATTCAGATGGGTTTATCTGTCCTTTTCTCCTTTGCCTTTAACTTCTGTTCTTTTCTCAGCTATTTATAAGGCCTCGTCAGGCAACCATTTCGCCTTTTTTCATTTCTTTTTCTTTGGGGATGGTCTTGATCACTGCCTGCTGTACACATTGGGATTTCTCTATCATATGCATACTAATTCATACCAGTAGTGTTCCCCACACATGCTGAATTTACCAACCCAAGTTCTACAGAGAGCTTAGAGAGCACCATCCCTGAACTGAAGTCATCCTTAGTGCCTTTTATCACAATATTGCCATTGCCCCAGCATCTAATGTTCACGCCTGTGTAGATACCTGAGCTGCATCTAAGGACAAGAAGAGACCATATTATGTGGTGCTTAAGTATGAGGCTAGATTTGAAGGGCAGATAGAATTTCATGTGCATGTGTGCTAAGTTGCTTCAGTTGTATCCGACTGTTTATGACCCTATGGACTGTAGCCCACCAGGCTCTTCTGTCCATGGGATTTCCCAGGCAAGAAGACTGGAATGGGTTGCCATTTCCTCCTTCAGGGGATCTTCCTGACCCAGGGATCGAACCCGTGTCTCTTATGTCTCCTGCATTGGCAGGTGGATTCTTTACCACTAGCATCACCTAGGATGCTCCGATAGAATTTAGGGATGTGCCCTAAGAATCGATTGGGTTAATGTAGGACGAGAGGTTGAAAAGGTATGGGGATAAATTATCAGAAAGATTCTGAAAAGCCTGCCTTCTGCCCTGCCCACTGGGAGCGAGCTGGAACACACAGGCTTGGGGGATTCTGACAGTGATGACTGGCCTGGGCTCCCATATATGTTTCAGTGTTTGCCATGTAATGAGGAAAACATCCCCCCATCCTGCCCACCCCATGACCTTGGCTTAGCCTTCATCTACAATTGTAAGAACTGATGATACTTACAGACTGTTTTTGTCTCTAAATCATAAATAAAATAGACATGCTTCCCAACTCATTTGAGTGGGCCACAATCTTTTTCTGAAAACATGGAAATATTAAAAAACAGATATATTCTACTGTATTCCTAAGAGACGAGGAAATAACTCTGTTTATATATGATCATTTCTGTGACTGGTTGCCTTATGTAGGAAAGTCTTGCAAAGATAAAGCTCTGAGTTGTGTGTGAGTTTCATTCATGCTGTTATGCAGGCTTTAGTTGAGTCACTGCATTCAGTTCAGTTCAGTTCAGTCACTCAGTAGTGTCTGCCTCTTTGCAACCCCATGGACTGCAGCACGCCAGGCTTCCCTGTCTGTCACCAACTCCTGGAGCTTGCTCAAACTCATATCCATCAAGTCGGGGATGCCATCCAACCATCTCATCCTCTGTCTTCCTCTTTTTCTCCTGCCTTCATTTTTTCCCAGCATCAGAGTCTTTTCCAATGAGTCAGTTCTTCCCATCAGGTGGCCAAAGTATTGAAGTTTCAGCTTCAGCATCAGTCCTTCCAATGAATATTCAGGACTGATTTCCTTTAGGATGGACTGGTTGGATCTTCTTGTAGTCCTAGAGACTCTCAAGAGTCTTCTCCAACACTATAGTNGCCCTGCCGGCTTCCAGAGCATTTATCAGGGCTGGTGTATGTTTTTCTTGTGTGGGATTTGAAATGATTTCTTTAAACAAGGTCTATGCTGCGACTGACTTCCTCTCTTTATTTAGAGTGGTTTGTTTTGTAATAGAGTTCTTTTAACCAGCTAAATTGTGGGAACTTGGGAGGAAAAAAAGAGAATTTACTGACTTCATATAAATACAAATTACTTTATCTCTCTTTGAAGACTTCCATGTCTTTTCCTTGAAAAGGCTGGAGCCAAATTCTTTGGGGGTCCCTTTCTTGTCAGAATTGTTATGATGGGAAGGCTACGCTTGCTGCAAGACTTCCATTCCTGGGCTGACTTTTACAAACAGTTGTGGTCTTTATATGGTGCCTTGTACATTTCTTTCAAAGCAAAATTCATGCCCATTAATTGGATCATCACGACATAAAATTCTGTTTTAATGCGATGTTCATAACAGCCCCAAGAAGTGAGGAAGGAAAACAAAATCCCTCTCAGTTGATGGAGGAAGAAGTGGCTCACCAGTCCAATTTTGGTCCTGGCCTGGGAGGTACTGAGTCCCTGGTTGAGTAGTTCCATCACCCATGTGTTGATTCAGTAAATATTTCTGAGTGCCCGCTATGTGGCATGCTCCAAGTTGGAAGTGGTCCTGACAGTGAATGGTCTCACTTTTCCCAGTGATGGTTTGAATCCTCCTGCCCCCAGCAGCCTGCAGGTTGTAGTCCCCTGCATGTGCTCGCATGCTTCCAGTGATACGGCGCTCACCACATATCAAGGTAGACCGTGCCAACCGTTAAAGGTTCTGATCACTGGAATCCTCCCTTACACGGAGCTGAAACCACCCCCCTGTATATTTCACCCATGCTGCCCCCTGTATATTCCGGCTTGTCCACCTCACGCTCCCTTCTCTGAGGGGTTTGTCTTTGATTTGCTTGACACTAACCTCTGAGTCCCTCATCACAGGTGGGACCTGTCCAGACTGTCTCTGGGTGGAGTCTCCTAGGTCCTCATTCTGGGCATTGAAATTCAATCAATGCAGCATGTGCTGGCCTTAGCTTGGTGTCGCCTCATTCCTGGGGACTGACATTGGCCTTGTGCTGATGGAAGCTCCCAGTCTTCCTCTAGCACCTCCTACTTGGGTCCTTAGACTGGAACAGGGAGATAGGTTGCACATTCATAGCTTCTTGGTTGAACCATCACCAGCTTTCACAGATCCCTTGGATCCTAACATTTCTATCCTTGAGGTCACCTTTCCTCCAGTGGTGATTCATCCACACTGGACTAGCCCTCTGCCCGCTTCCTGTCCCAGCCCTCTGCCCACTTCCTGTCCCAGCGCTAATTCAGTTGCTGCCAAGCACTGAGCCCAGGTGAGGCCCTCTGTTTGGTTCTCTTTGGATTGCTAGTAAGTGAACGTTGCAGCCACACTATTTTCCAACTTGTCCATAAGGAGAGCATGACCTACTTTGTCAAATGTCTAGCTGAAGTATGGATTCATTTCATCCACTGAATCCCTGATATCTCAGGCCAGGGAACCTCTTAGGAAGGAAACGAAATTTAAAATAACTTATTCTTCAAGCTCATACTCTGGTTCCCAGAGCACAGCACTCATCTCATTTCTCTCCAGATGTTCACCAATCATCTGTATACTTACCTATTCTAAAATAGGAATAGAGTAAGTCTCTCTCTCTCTCTTTTTTTTTTTTTTTTTTTTTTGGTTTATAGTTGCATGGGATTAGGGAAAGGAGAATAGTAGAAGAAATGAGAAAAGTTATTCACAGCCTTGAAGGCTGTGTAAGATGTCTGTAAGCAGTTCTGTCCAATCTGGGACAGGCACGAGATGCAGGTTCCATTTTTTTGTTGATTTCATATCCATCCCACCTCCCTTGTTTGTGGGCTTCCCAGGTAGCCCACACTGTCTAGTGGTAAAGAACCTGCCTGCCAATGCAGGAGACATAAGAGATGCCAGTTCAATCCCTAGGTGGGAAAGATTCCCTGGAGAAGGAAATGGCAACCTATTCTAACATTCTTTCCTGGAGAAATCCAAGGACAGAGGAGCTTAGTGGGCTACAATTCACAGGATCACAAGGAGTCGGACATGACTGAAGTGACTTAGCACCCTGCGTTTGTAGAAGGTTTCCAAGTAATGGCTTAACAAAATGTAAAACTGACAGCCTTGGTCTCCAAGTTACATATTCTGCAGCACATAATCCTTCTGGAGAGGGTGACAATATAATATATCTTGCACACTCTGACTCAAGTGTGAGAGGGGTGCTGTTAATAATTATGCCAGGACGCCTGGAGTAACTGAGGACATCCCTGGACAAGTCCTTCTGAGTCCCACTCAGCATCCATCTCAGACACTCTGGGATCCTCAAGTCTCTGCCTAGGAACAAATGGGGATTGTGTGTCATACTGACTCTGCTTGCGGCTGCAAGGGTGGAGAGTGGGGGGCTGAGGGTTTTGCTAAGAAGCCACATGTTCTGGGTTTGCTAAAGTCTCAGCCACATTGTGCCTGGAGCATTTCCCTCTTGCTGGCAGAGTTGTGTATTTTAAGGCAAAGTCGTTTCATATGGCTTTAGTGCCTTCACATTCAGCTCATTGAGACCTTCCTCCCACAAGCCTTGTGCTGTCGAGTGAGCCCTCCCTGTGAAAGGCGCTTCTCTTTGAACTTGGAAGACTGTTTATTTTTGGACTGGAAACTGGAAACCTAGAATTCCCTGAAGCCACCAGCTTCACTCCTTCTTTGCAGTGATAACCCGTGGAACGCAGAATGATAGACTCTGGAAATGCCTCACGGGTAGGGGAGTGGGGAAACCAACAGGTCATTTCATTCCNACTGGAAACTGGAAACCTAGAATTCCCTGAAGCCACCAGCTTCACTCCTTCTTTGCAGTGATAACCCGTGGAACGCAGAATGATAGACTCTGGAAATGCCTCACGGGTAGGGGAGTGGGGAAACCAACAGGTCATTTCATTCCACTGGCTCATGTTACAGATGGGCAGACCCAGGTTCAAAGAGGGGGAGGGACTGGGTGAAGATCACCCAGTGTTTTCCTCCCTGTGCCTTGCATCCTGGAGGAAATGAACCACACAGAGCGAATAAAAATCCATTTTCTTACGTGCCACCTCATGGACTCTCATGTTTCCAAGACATTCCCAGGCTGTGTGCAGACCCACCTCCCTGCTCCACCAAGTGCAGAGCTGAGTTAAAGACCATTCATTGTGAAAGCAGAGTGAGGCCAGGAAGAGTCGACACTGCCTGTCCACAAAGCTGGACGCCTGCATCTGAAGAGTGCTAACTCAGAACTAAGTCGAAACATTTAGAATCTTAGCTTTTTAATCCAAGTCCTGGAATATCCTTTATGTTGTAGAAAACAAGAGTATCTATGGGCTGTTCACTTGTTGGAATGCGTTTGGCAGCTCTTCCCCCATCCCGCTGCCCCCTACACCCCCGCCACTGTAGCCACACAAATAACAACTTTCATTGTGATCTTTCGCCATTTAACAAATAGTTGTCATATTGAAATTAAATGAGACTCTCCTAACAAGCCAGGTAATTAATACCTGGGTAGAATTTAGAGGAGAAAAAGGCCCAGAGAGAACAAGCGAGTTCCTCAAGGCCACAGGCGAGTCAGTGGCTTGCTTGGCCCAGAACCAAATCAGCTGGCTCCTGGGAAGTTCTCTTGCTCCTGATGTCATAGGAATTGGTGGTCGCTGCAGCGAGACAGCTGTGGCATTGGGGTGGTGGTGGTGTGGCAGCTGGGAAGAAAGAGGGGAGGACAGGAGTGCATCAGTTTGCCAGGCAGCTGTAACCTAGAACCACAGGTTTAAACAACACAGGTTTATTTCCCCTTACTTCTGGAGGCTGGAAGTCCAAGGCCAAGCTATAGGGTTGGTAGAAACCCAGGGTCTGTCTCCTTGGCTTGCAGATGGCTGTCTTCTAGCTGTGTCTGTATGCCACCCTCCCTCTGTTCACATTTGTGTCCTTATCTCCTCTTCTTGTGAGGACACCACTCTTATTGGATCAGGGTCCATGCTAGTGACCTCATTTTTACTTCATCACCTTTTTAAAAAGAGCCCATCTCTAAATACAACATTCTGAGGTACTGGGTGGGGGGTGGTGGTGCGGTTAGTTCCTCAACACAGGAATCTTGAGAGACACAATTCAGGCCATCACAGGAAGGAAGAAGAGAGTGTGGGAGGATGTTGGAGGAAACTGTGAGAAAGGAGGGAGCTAAGGAGGAGAAATGGAGTAGAGAGATTGGGACCCAAGGACCATATGAGACAGAGCGTGGGAAAGCCCAGAGGAAGTGCCANGTGGGGGGTGGTGGTGCGGTTAGTTCCTCAACACAGGAATCTTGAGGGACACAATTCAGGCCATCACAGGAAGGAAGAAGAGAGTGTGGGAGGTTGTTGGAGGAAACTGTGAGAAAGGAGGGAGCTAAGGAGGAGAAATGGAGTAGAGAGACTGGGACCCAAGGACCATATGAGACAGAGCGTGGGAAAGCCCAGAGGAAGTGCCGCCATGTTGCCTTCTCTCTCGCCGACCTCCCCACTCCTTCCCAGCATGCCTCTGCTCACTGGTTTCCTTTTTCTCTTTCTGTGGTCGCCTTCCCCCTGGTCCTCTCTTGCTACTGCCTTTGATTCTAGCTCTCCAGAACTCTCTCAGCCCCTCCCTCTCCAAGAAAGCTGAAGGCCTGGGGGAGTAGAGTGGGAGGCGAGGAGAATTTTTCATGCGTGATTATTTTCGTAAGCAGGCCCAGGTTTTAACACAAAAACCACTGCAAAGAGACAGGACTTCCCCTTCTCTGCACAATTAGCAGAGAAGCTAGATTCACCAAAAAGGGGGCCTGTCTGTCCCAAGTCTGCCTGATCCTCTCTGCTGGGCTTTATCTTTGAGGTCTCTCCCTTAATATCTTCTGATCTGGGGACCATGACCACACTGTCATTCCCATCCTGCAACAGGGCTGACATGTCATCTATGGGTGGGAAGAGAGGAAGGGTGGCTTCCAGGGGTATCTGCCATCCTCAGCAACAGGCACTGTGGGGCCTTTGATGTCACTCAACTCAGCTCCTTCTTGGAAAGACAGAGATGGAGGCCCAGAGAGGAGATGTGACTGGCTCAAGGTTGTGCAGCTTAGCAGTGGCAAAGCCACATTCTGACAGCCTCCTGTCCCCTTGCTGAGGCCCCAGGCAGCACGCCAGATCACTGTCCCTGTTTCAGCTCCCCTCCCTAGTCCTCGTCCCCTTCCTCTGCTTGTTGGTGGATGTGGGCATGGGAGAGAGCTGCCATGTTCTGTAATTGACGTCATGCATTTAGGGCCAGAGCCCTGTCGTCAGACTTCTAGGAACATCCTAGGAAAGAAGACAGTCTTGAGTGAGTGAGTGAGTGAGTGAAGTCGCTCAGTCATGTCTGACTCTGCAACCCCGTGGACGGTAGCCTGCCAGGCTCCTCTGTCCAGGGGATTCTCCACGCAAGAATACTGGGTTGGGTTGCCATTTCCGTCTCCAGGGGATCTTCCCAACCCAGGGATTGAACCTGGGTCTCCTGCAAAGCAGGCAGATGCTTTATCCTGTGAACCACCAGGGAATCCCTGTAATTGGCGTCCCACATTTAGGGCCAGAGCCCTGTCGTCAGACTTCCAGGAACATCCTAGGAAAGAAGACAGCCTTGAAAGGGCCTTCATTTTCTGGGACTTGGTGTCCTGAAGTCACTGCTTCTCAGAGAAGGAGGGAGGCCACCAGCAAGTGAGAACAGAGAAGCCTTTGAGAGGAAAGTTTTGGACAAACCTGAAGAACGAATGATCCCAGACATGCCGAGAGAGACGCAGAGCACAGCATGCAGAGCACAGGGAGACAAGCCTGCAGGTGGGGACTGAGGCCCTGGGGCCTGTCCAGACTGGGCCCCCCTAACTGCAAACAGGGCACTCGGAACAACAGACTCGCAGAGCTGGAGGCTGGAAGTCCAAGATCAATTTGTAGGCAGGACCGTGATCTCCCTGAAGGCTCTAGAAGAGTCTGTTCCCTGCCTTTCTCTCACCCCCTGCTGTCACCAGCCATCCTTGACTAGGAGACATTTCACTCCAGTCTCTGCCTCTGTCATCACGTGGCCACCTTCCCTCTGTGTCTGTGACTCCGGGTCTTCCCTTCTTGTGACAACACCGGTCATACTAGGTTTAGGACTTGCCCTTCTCCAATATGTCATCTTGACTAATTATACCTGCAACCATCCTATCTCCAAATAAAGTCACCTCCTGAGGTTCTGGGAAAGACTTGGCTTTTTTTGGGGGGGATACAGTTCAACCCAGTCCAGGGTCTCAGGGAAGTGAGGTAACTGCAGCCTTGCTCAGGCCATAAGATGGTGGAAGATGCAGCTAAAATCAATGTCAGTCTGACCTCGGATTTTGAACTTCCCTGACAGCAAATGGGGGCCTCCCCTGTGGCTCGGTGCTAAAGAATCTGCCTGCAATGCAGGAGCAGCAGAAGACGCGTGTTTGATCCCTGGGTTGGGAAGATCCCCTGGAGGAGAGCATGGCAACCCACTCCAGTATTCTTACCTGAAAAATCCCATGGACAGATGAACCTGGTGGGCTATAGTCCACAGGGTCACAAAGAGTCGGACAAGACTGAAGTGACTTAGCACACATGCATGTACCCCAGCAAGTAGACACCTGTAGCTTCTGTTGGTCTCCAAAATAGACACAGACACGTCAAGAAAGGTTCAGGGGCTGTGCTGCCTCCTTGTAAGTCTTCATGAGTGGTGGAGCCTGGGCGGGCCTCTGTCTTGTCCGTGGTTTGCCTCTTAGAATACAGGCCCAGGGAGAGACAACTTAGAGCCAGGTATGTGGGTTACTGCTTCTGGAGGTTGAGATCCTCACATCCCTGGTAAAGCCTGTAGTGGAGAAGGGATTTCTCTAAATAATAACAGCAGCTAATGTCAGGTGTTGCTATGTGCCACGTGCACTATACAGAAACCAACTAATCTAATTTTCCAACAACCTTGTAAGATAAGTACTATTATTATCCCTATTTTACAGATGGGAAAGTTGAGGCATGGGAAGCTATTAACTTGCTCAGGGTCACACAGGCGGGTCACGCCACATGGGTCCAGAGTCTGAGCTCCCCGAGCACACAAAGAGGGTCTGAGCAAGAAGGCCTCTAAGGTTTTTTCCCATCTCTGAGACTCTGAGGTTTTAGTGTGTTCTCCACTGGAGCCATCCTCAAATCATGTACTTTTTGTACTTTTTTTGTGGCCTTTAGGCCATGCTCCACCTAAGGCCAAGGAGGCAAGACACTGCTGACTCATTCTTTCCCAGCTGCACAGGCTGGGAATGGAGCCAGGCCACTCGGCCAGCTCGGTGGCAGGTGCCGGCGGCTGTGGTTTGGCAGCCAGTCAGCAACTGGGATGTGGTTTCACTGGCTGACCTATGCGGAGGGCAGTGGGTCCATGGAGTCCAGGCTCTGGGACCCTTCTGAGAGTGCTGAGTGTGGGGAGAGGAAAGACATGCAATCCAGAATGCAAGGAGATGGCTATGTGAAACTGAAGAGCCCTACCCGGCTTTGCTCAGTGCCAGGATGGAGCATGGCTGATCCACGTGTGCCTTGGTGATCCTCCCTGGGATTGTGGTCGTCTAAGCGGGGTTGGAAAAGAACTTCCAGAAGCAAAGTACTGCAGAAAGGAGTGAGTTTATTAAGAGCAAAGAGCAGAGATAAAGCGGGTGTTGCGACCACAGTGGGCAATCTCCTAACAGACCAAGGAGAGTTGATGGGATGCTGTTGGAACAGTGGAATGGCTCAGGGGAGGGTTAGTAGGCAATTTGGATAACTGCGAGACAAAGAAAAATTCCCGCTGGAAGGGTAGCATTAGGTGATTGATTAGGGCCCTGAAGGATGAGCACTGGGGTGGGCATTTTTACCTAATATGGGATCAGGGAGCTGGCTGGTAAGGATCAGAGGGGCTTTTGACAACAGTTGTTATGGGACTCAGTCAGTTCAGAGATGACCTTGGTTGGTGTGAGGCTCTATACCTGTGGCCCTGGTATAGGGATCCACACCTGCAGGCTGAACCCAGGCTGTGACAAGCACTATTCATCCCTCAGTGTTGACCTAACACCTCCCCTGGGAGGTGCCCGGGAGTACCAGGGTCCCACGCAAAGGGACCTCCCTTGGCCGGTCCTTCTCAGAGATGTTCTGAGTGCAAACACCCAGTAGCAAGCTGGAGTGCCCAGCCTCACGCACTGCCCTAAGAGCTGAAAGGGTCAGTATCAGGGCTCGTGGGTGCCCCTGTCACCAGGGAGGGCCTCTTGTGTCCAGCTGCAATGGTACGAGGTTTTCTCTAAACTAAGCTCACAGGTGGAATGAAAATTCTAGGAGGGTCTTCTCCTGGTTCCTTCCCTAGAGACTCCTGCCCCACATTTCCTCGGGAAGTTTTGTGCCTGAAAGTCCTTTCTCTTTTGTTTTTGGATGACAGAGGGGTGGACAAAATCCCGGTACCAAAGAAAGCAGTTGGCCAAATCCTGATTCCTACTGATTAAGACTGATTAAGGAGGAATTCAGTTTGAGTTAGTGGTTCCCAGGCTTGTCAGATGATAAAACCCTCCTGATCAGAACTTTCCTGTGAAGAACCTGACAAATCTTTAAAAGTAAGAGTCCCTTCCCCAACTTTTATCATGGAGTAAGACCCCAGTGGAAAAAAGTTGAATTGAGCTAGAAATGAAATTAACAGTCCCTTCATCTTGCACTTGAGAAATCCTGAAGGAATCAACACGGATAAAACTGAAATGTAAAAAGCCCAGTGGATGTGAGAAAAGGCTTCAAAAACACTGCAAATTTTCCACCTTTAATGTTAAATATTATTATTTTACAAACACTTCATAGCACTTACTGCGAGCCAGACAATATGCTTAACAAATATTTGCTCATTTAATTTTCATAAAATCCAACAGAAGCCCAGTGGGGTAAGTCACTTGCCACTTGCCTCAAGAGGTGGTGGAACCAGATCTCAAACCTTGGCTGTCTGGCTCCCGAGTGTTCGGTTTAAACTTCTAAGCTCTATGTGTTTATAAAAATCTCTTTTCACTTGGCCACAGGGCAAACCCTCTCTTCCTAATCATTGTAAATGATAGAACAGCTTCGTCCTAGTGATCTCAAATACTCCTCTGTGGGCTCCAATTAGCGGTGCTGTTTTTTATATGGGGCCCGATCTGCCTTTCTCTTTTGATGGAGAAACATGCTTATTGTTATGGCAATCCCAAATGCCCCATGACAGCTTTTAAGTACAGATTTGAATCCCTTTGTTTTTCACCCCAAATGTTGAAACAAACCTTAAGAGCTCTGCTGAGTCCTGACAGTTTTCTGTGGTTCTCAGATATTTCAGACTGGTTTGGGAGCAAAACACATGATATTCTGCTTCTTTCTCTTGCATAGTTTATTTTTAAAAGCATGCATCTGGCTGCTTTTTCATTTCCCAGAAGGAGGAGGGAAGAGCTCCCCAGAAGACGAATATTGGATGGGAACTTCTCCCCAAGACTGGAGGCAGCTCCATCAGGGTCTAGTTCCTCAGTGGGTGCTCCCCCTTGTCTGATCTTGTCCTTCAGCCTCAGGTTCAGAGCTTCCAGGCTCTGCCAAGGATCCTCTGAGCTGCTGGGCTCCCTGCACATGGACAAGAAAGAAGATGTTGGTTACCTGTATGTGTCCACCTTTTCAGAGGAACTGTTTAGCCACCCTGTGATCATCCGTGTTCAGGTCAAGTAGAGGACCCCTGCCTGGCTGAGAGCCTGTTGTCATAATCATCAGCGAGCATTTGCTATGGTCAGACAGTTGGTAACTATGCCATGAAGGTATTTTTTTGTTGTTTAGTCGCTCAGTTGTGTCCAATTTTTTTTTGACCTAAGGGACTGTAGCCCGCCAAGCTCCTCTGTCCATGGGATTTTTCAGGCAAGAATACTGGAGTAGCTTGCCATTTCCTTCTCCAGGGGATCTCCCCGACCCAGGGATAGAACCCACGTCTCTTGCGTCTCCTGCATTGGCAGGCAGTATTTTTGCCACCGAGCCACCTGAGAAGCCTGGAAGCATTTTTATCTCCCATCAAAACAACAACAACAACAACAACAACTGAGGCAAGGAGGAGCTTGGTGTCCTCCATGCCAAGGTCCACTGCTCATGAGAGAAGATCTGGAATCTGGGTTTGGCAGCAGCAGGTCTAGTCACTGCACACCTGTGGATCGAGGTTTCTTCCTTGTCCCTCGTTCCTAGAGCAGCAGCCTGGAGAGCCTCTGTAGGAGCAAGTGAGCAGCAAATTCCCGTGGATCGACAGCTGGAGACTATGTATAGTCTGAGAACTTGGGCTTTGGTTATAGCTGTAGCTTCATGATTTTCTTGGCGGAGCCCGAGTCCCACCAAGAAGCGCAAGGTGTGAAATTCACACAGCCTTTTGGGATCACAAGTACATTTTCACCAACAACCTAATCAGGGAAGATCACTTTAACCAGTAGGTTTTGTGCTCGCTAGATACTTTATGCAAGAAGCTGAAGCCAATACTTGTGGGCTGCCTCTGTGCGACCCCATAGATGGCAGCCCCCCCAGGCTCCCTCATGGGCAGCAGGAGGCAAAAGAGTTCTGGCTTGAGATGCGGTCCCCTTTGTTGCCTTTTCTCCAAGTCCAGGCACTGCCGACCACCATCAGTAGGATCTGTGGCGCGTGATTTGCCCAACTGAGCCTCGATTTCTGCATCTGTAAACTGAGGATCACAGCTTCATCTGCACTGGGTGGTTTCGAGGACTAAACGACGGGGCATATAAAGCGCCTGGCAGTGGGAAGCGTGTCTTCTCTGAGGGTCTCTGGAACACAGCCAGAGCATTTGGTGCCTCTCTCTGTCCGCTGCGGGCACTCGCTCCTCCCTATCAGAGTTCTGCTTTCCGAGCTCTCCCATCAGTTCAAGGTCCATAACCAGTGTCACCCTGCCCCTGGGACTTCAGCAACTGCAGCCTGCTTGGTCCTTGTATTTTAAGATTCAAAGAATGTTAGCTGTAGACTTTTCATAGATGTCCTTTATCAGACTGAAGACGTTCCCTTCTATTTCTAGTTTGCTGTGCTGTGCTAAGTCGTGTGAGTCATGTCTGACCATTTGCGACCCCATGGACTGTAGCCCGCCAGGCTCCTCTGCCCATGGGATTCTCCAGGCAAGAATACTGGAGTGGACTGCCATCTCCTCCTCCAGGGGATCTTCCCCGCCCAGGGACTGAATCTGTGTCTCTGATGACTCCCACACTGGGAGGCGGGCTCTTTACCACTAGTGCCGCCTGGTCCTAGTTTACTGCTGCTGATGCTGAGTTGCTTCAGTGGTGTCCAACTCTGTGCGACCCCATAGACAGCAGCCCACCGGGCTCCCCTGTCCCTGGGATTCTCCAGGCAAGAACACTGGAGTGGGTTGTCATTTCCTTCTCCAATCCTAGTTTACTAGGAGTTTTTAAATTAATGGGTGTTGAATTTTGTCAAATGATTTTTCTTCATCAATCAATGTGATCATGTGGCATTTCTTCTTTAAAATGTTAACATGGCGGGTTACAATGATAGATTTTATAAAATCAAACCAGCCTTTCATTTCCAGAATAAAGGTCTCTTGGTTGCTATGTACTCAAATTTTTAAATACTGCTAGATTCAATTTTTAAATACTTTTTGGGGGGCTTTTGCATCTGTGTTCTTAAAGATGATTGATCTCTTTCCTGAAGCCTTGCCTTAGTCGCTCAGTCATGTCCAACTCTTTGCGACTCCGTAGACTGTAGCCTGCCAGGCTCCTCTGTCCATGGAATTTTTCAGATGAGACTACTAGTTTCCTTTTGGGGGGCTTTCCTCATGGCTCAGACAGTAAAGAATTTGCCTGCAATGCAGGAGACTCTGGTTTAGCCCCTGCGTTGGGAAGTGAGCACACTTCTCGGACCCCAGTCACAGGTGCAGGAGTCTTGCCTCTTCTGGATGCAAGCACTCTCCTGAGGTCATCTCACTGTGGCCAAGTGGTGCCTTCTTCCATCCCTTAAGGATGAGAACACTGAGACTTTGTGGATGGACTCATCCATTACACCCTACCTACACAGAAGTCACAGGATTGTTCTAGAACTCAGGTTTCCTCACTCTTGTCCAGTCCTTTCTATTTTTTTTTTTTAAGATGGGGACATGGCTTTTTCACCCCCCAGCTTCACTGAATGGTAATTGATGAATATAATTGTATATATTTCAATAGTACAATATGATGATCAATAACCTCAGATATGCAGATGACACCACCCTTATGGCAGAAAGTGAAGAGGAACTAAAAAGCCTCTTGATGAAAGTGAAAGAGGAGAGTGAAAAAGTTGGCTTAAAGCTCAATATTCAGAAAATGAAGATCATGGCATCCGGTCCCATCACCTCATGGGAAANCATTCCGAAGGAGATCAACCCTGGGATTTCTTTGGAAAGAATGATGCTAAAGCTGAAACTCCAGTACTTTGGCTACCTCATGAGAAGAGTTGACTCATTGGAAAGGATTCTGATGCTGGGAGGGACTAGGGGCAGGAGGAGAAGGGGACGACAGAGGATGAGATGGCTGGATGGCATCACAGATTCGATGAACGTGAGTTTGAGTGAACTTCGGGAAGTGGTGATGGACAAGGAGGCCTGGCGTGCTGCAATTCATGGGGTCGCAAAGAGTTGGACACGACTGAGTGACTGAACTGAACTGAGCCTATCTTAGATCTACTCTTCCCAACCAAATATTGCATTTCAGAAAATTATCCAGAAAATTTTACTATCCATCTTAAGAAGGTATATCTGAAAATATCAAACAAGTTTCTACTAACTAGTTTGTTTTTCAAATTTTCACATGGATTTGTACAAAGGAATTGTATCTGTCATTCATATGATCTTTGCCAGGAAGCAAAGGAGACCAAATAGCTTATTTAAGGAAAATAAATCAGTATGAGAGCCTTAAACAGGATTAAAACCTGAACTCTTATTTTAAAGATCTTTTCATTTGGCCCGTCCTGATTAAAAGTAGAGAAATTGAAAACTGTATAAAAACATAAATAACTATAAAGTCTAAGTATTCTTGGAAGGTAGAAGAACTTAAATGCAACAAAAATCAAATATATATTTATATTCTCAAATAGTACACAATGATTCCAACATATAATTAGCCCTCAAAGTAATATGCAATTAGAATTGTAAACACACAGTTTGTAATAGGAGAAGACACTGAACAGAGTGACTGAAAATCCCTCCCTCCAATATTCTTACAAAGTTATAAGAAACAAACGCAATGCCCACAGAAAGAAAAATAATTAAGGTGATTGTTCAACTAATTCAAGAAAGAAAGATTTTTGATTGTGTCATATTTTCAGGTTGATTCAGGGTGAATATGTCTGGACAATCATTTCAGGTTTCTTTCTGACTCTGAATAAAGTCAACTTAAAATGCATCGTCCATTGACAATAATTCAAGACACTGTGCAAAGGTATTATCTCACTCAAATCTCTCCGACCCAGTGATGCACACTATTATCACAACTATTGTAAAATAATATGACGTTTAAAAAAGCAAAGTGATGCTCTTAAAGCAACACAAGACCTTAAGTAATAGATCAGTATTCAACTCAGTTCTGCCTGACTCTTTTCTTCTTGGTATCAAACTTTGCAGACTCAGATAAAATTTTTGAAAATTTTCAGACAGATAGTCCAGAAGAAAGTTATAATCTTAAATGAAAACAAACTACAACACATTTGACAAGTAAGCAAGCAAAACAAACCATTTCTATTTTTCTAAAGGGACTAAGAAACATACTGATGATTGACATATGAACAAAATTCACAGAAAACAAATATGTCCCTCTGAAATAAATGGCTGTTTTAAATTTTCTTTAAAAATAAGATTATCTTATAGAAGAACATTGATATAGGTAAAAAGGTGATTTGCATAGTTGGCCCTTATTTTCTCATTTGACATTTTCCATGGGAGGTGAATGGTGTACATTCTTACAAGAACCTGCATGGCTGAAGTGGAAGAAACTTCTATATTTAAAGACCATTCTTATTAGAGCTATTTCAAATCCTAAAAGATGATGCTGTGAAAGTGCTGCACTCAGCAGTGGCCACAGGACGGAAAAAGGTCAGTTTTCATTCCAGTCCCAAAGAAAGACAATGCCAAAGAATGCTCAGACTACCGCACAATTGCACTCATCTCACACACTAGTAAAATAATGCTCAAAATTCTCCAAACCAGGCTTCAACAGTATGTGAACCACGAACTTCCAGATGTTCAAGCTGGATTTTAAAAAGGCAGAGGAACCAGAGATCAAATTGCCAACATCCCCTGGATCATCAAAAAGGAAGAGAGTAAGAGAGTTCCAGAAAAACATCTACTTCTGCTTTAATGACTATACCAAAGCCTTTGACTCTGTGGATCACAGTAAACTGTGGAAAACTCTTCAAGAGATGGAAATGCCAGCAACCTGACCTGCCTTCTGAAAAATCTGTATTCGGGTCAAGAAGCAACAGTTAGAACTGGACATGGAACAACAGACTGGTTCCAAATAGGGAAAGGAGTACGTNTCGTTTGCATCATAGAGGACACCCAGAGTGGGAGGGTGGTCAGTCCTATTAGTTTCCCGTAAAGAGCCTTTCCTCCACGTCCTTATTTGGTGTTTGAGGGGGTCTTAGGGCCCAAGGCACATACCAGGACTCCTGATGTCTTTGGTTTCATAATCAAACATTCTTTGTCAGATACCTCAGTTTCCCCACCTTTAGAAGTGTCTTTTATTTTATGTGGACTATTTTTAAAGTCATTATTGAATTTGTTGCAATATTGTTTCTGTTTTCTGTTTTGGTTTTTTGGCCACGAGGCATATGGGACGAGGCATATGGGATCTTATCCCAACCAGGGATTGAACCTGCATTTCCTGCATTGAAAGGTGAAAAGGTGAAGTCTTAACCACTGAACTGCCAAGGAAGTCCCTTCATGTCTTTTAATACTTTTCATTGAATAAAAATTTTTGCAGATTAGAGGAGAAAAGAATGTGGAAGCCTGGGAACATGAAATGTTTCATCTGTGCCCAGTTGAGCCCTGGAGACCAGCACTGGGCCGTGGTGTCTGCTTGAAGGGGTACAGACATACCTTGTTTTACCGCGCGTTACTTTACAGCGCTTCACTTTATAGCACTTCACAGATACTACTTTGATTACAAGTTGGTTTGTGACAACCCTGTGTTGAGCAAGTCTATTGCAGCTATTCTTCCAATCGCGTTTGCTCACTTCGTGTCTCTGTGTCACATTTCGATAATTCTCGCCATATTTCCAACTTCTTCGTTGTTATTATATTTGTTATGGGAACTGTTATCCATGATCTTTGGTGTGACTATTATAAAAAGATTGGAGCTTGTGGAAGGCTCAGATATGACTAGCATTATTTTGGCAATAAAATATTTCAAAATTAAAGGATGACACAACTTTAAAGAAAAGAAACACTAGTATTGCACACTTAATAGACTACAATACAGTATAAATGCAACTTTTACACACACTCAGAAACCATAAAATTCACATGATGTTGGCTTTATTGTGGTGGTGTGGTGAGGGACCCTCAGTATCTCCAAGGTATGCTGTATTTCTCCCCATTTTACAGAAGCAAAAACTTAGGCTGAGGGACCTCAAGGTCACGCAACAAATCAATAAGGCAAGTCAATTGATGCAAATCAATAATGCAAGAATTGGGTTGATTCATAAGTAGCTGAGCAAAGCTTTGTGTTGGTTTCTTCCTTTAAAACAGAGAAGCCCGCTGAACCACACCTCAAATCTCAAGAGTAGATGTATGATGAGCAAGAACCATTCTCTTGTAGTTTACGATAATTTACTTAAGGATAATTGACCTGAACACATAAGTTACTTGAAAAAAATCTTAAAATTCTAAGTAACGCGGCCACGGGCATTCCCATACATCCATTCACAATATGTATCTAAGGATACTGTGGGCTTGGCACTGTGTTGGCTGCATGATGTGCAGGCTTGAGTCAGTCACCAAGGGACTGGTACCCATCTTGGTCTTACTCCCTTCCCCATTGTGCCTGCCTCTGCACCTTGAAAATCGTAGCTGTTCTGAAAGTATCCGTTATATGTCAGAGATGTAAGAGAGTCCAGGGTAGGCCGGCTCTATTTTTCCTCACCTTGGAAGCTAAAGACTGTATCTCTTGAGAGACACTACCCTTGAATAATAGCTGGAAGAAAACTGATGGGGTTTCTTGGCACAGTCCCTTATCAGAGCTTCCTGAAACCCTTCAAAGGAGCAGAATGATGGGTGGGTGGTATTATACCCATTACCTCATCTCCTTTGCTGTTCTTCTTTTTTCTGGTCACATCAAACAAAAACAAAACATTGGCCAACACGATCCTTCTATATTAAGATGAGCAATTGTGAAGAAATCTAAAATTAGCCCAGGGTAAATCAGGTCCTGTTGCCAAGATGGATGACTCAGTTTTCAATTGCACAAGCCCTAAATCCCAATGGTCCTCTCAGGGCAGCTCTTGGTGACACGGGTGAAGTGTACATCGTGACATCGTGTGGCCGTAGGCATGGGAGGAAGGGCACTAGCTTTAGAGTTAGGCAGCCTGGGTTTAGATGCAGACTCTGACCCTCACTAGCTTCAAGTCCGAGGGCAGCCTCCTCAACCTCTTTGAGCCTGTTTCTCCATATGCAAAGAGGTGATGAAAGCCCCTGTTTCATAGGGTTGCTGTAAAAATTCAGTAAGATCATGTATGTGAAGGTGGGCCTCGCATAGATCCTGATACAATGATTCCTCCTCACAGGTTGTGGCTCCCCACCCAATTCACAGTCACAGCCCAGGTGGCCCTGGAAAAGACAGTCTCCTCTTGGGTATCTGGGTTCAGCTTCCTCTTGCGCCATCTCCCGGATTGGCCCAACACCCTAGTTGTCCTCACTTCTACCTAGCCAGTATGGCAGTCGGTACTGGATAAAATCTGATCAACATTCTGCCCATCTGGGGGGGTCAGATGTAGGAGACTCAACTCCAGAGCGTGGCCATCACCCTGAAAGCAAGCAGGGCACATACCTGGTAACAAGGAGAGTAACTTGCGCAAAGGCTACTTTCATCCACCAACCTTGTGCTTTCTCGGCCAAATTTGGTGGCATACAATGCTGCATAGAATGAAAATGATTGACTTAATCATGCTGGGTGTCTAGTTTCTTCTGGAAAACCCAATTTCTCCACTTTGGTAGTGAGAATTAAGGTTCGGAAGCAACTGAGGACACGTTAAGAGATGCTAAAGAGAAGCAATAGCTAGAGGGAGCTGTTCTGGGAAAGAAAATAGAATTAGTCACTGAAGACAGGTTGGTGTAACTAAGTGCAGGACACCCAGCCCTCAGCCTGGTGTTTTCAGAGGACAACAGTAAATCAAAGTCCGTTTAAAGTCACCAATGTTGTATTCATTACCGAGTCCAAGCTCATGGCACAACAGGCCAATAAATTTAGAGATGAGGTGTTGAGGCAAGGAATAGAGACTTCGTTCAGAAAGCCAGCAGAGAAGATGGTGGACTAGTGTCTCAAGAACCATCTTACTTGAGTTAGAATTCGGGCTTCTTTTATACCACAAGGGGAGGAGTATGGCTGGTTGTGGCAAACTTTTTGGTACAGGAATCCTTTGTTCTTGCAGCTGTCCTCATAGATCTGGCCACAATGTTCCTGTAAACCTCCAGCAAGATAAATGCTATTTTCTGTTCTGAAATTTTTGATCTCTATTTAGATGGAAAAGCATTACACCTTGAGAATAGACTTTCCTATATATTGCAGGCTGTTGGCAACATTCTTTTAGAAAGGTGCAGGGCCAGTGTGACCAAGCACAGGACAGAGAGCACACACATTAGAGCTAAAAGAATAAATAGACCCAATATGGAGTCAGGTTTGTTCTACTCTGTTACACCCTGTACTTTGTTAAAGAAGTCGGGGATACCCTCTAATCCATTTCAGACTCCCAACACAGTGGCTAAAAATATAAAAAGCTTATCACTTCAGATGGAAAAAGGCAGTAATCTGGAACTGTGGCTTGTATGGAACAGTTTACTCACCTCACTCGCAGAAGACGGGCAGAGGCTGTAGGAAAGGTTTTCTCTGGGCAAAAGGAGTCATAGCCTGTGTGGGGGAGGGGGCCCAAGGGAAATCTCTGTACTTTCCACCCGCTTTTGCTGTAAACTGAACATTGCTCTGAAAATCAATGTCTATAGAGAAAACAAAAGGACTAATATGGGCTTGGCATAGTTTGGTTTTTAATATTCCTGTCTCTAACATCGAAGGGGCTTCCCTGGTGGCTCAGTGGTAAAGAATCTGCTTGCTAATGCAAGAGATGCTGGTTCCATCCCTTGGTTGGAAAGGTACCCTGGAGGAGGAAAGGGCAATCTACTCCAGTATTCTTCTCTGGATAATCCCATGGACAGAGGAGCTTGGCAGGCTAGAGTCCATGGAATTGCAAAAGAGTTGGACACAACTGAGCGACTGAGTACACAGCACCTTCTAACAGTGAATAAATGAATATCTATCACATTTGACTTCTCATGGGTACAGATTGTACCTTTAAGCCTCCATTTCCTTACCTGTAATGTGGGGATAAAGCCATCATGTATCTTCCAGGACGGCAGTGAGAATTAGACCCGAGACAATTATGAAGCCTGGACACAGTGCTCAGTCCTGTACATATACCACCAGCATGCAATTTCATGGAAGTATGACTGTTTTTTGGATAGGACTGAAGAAGGAGAACTTGATTGAGGCCAGAAATAGAGAACATTTGGAGTTATCAAGTCTCCACTCCCAGGAGGAGCTGACTGTGTGTTCTCATGAATCCAATCTGTGATGAAAGTCCCTTTCCCATCCCTTCTATTGCCTTCCAGTCCCTGCCCCTCGAAGCACTGTGAGCATCTGAGAGCTGGGAGGGAGAGAAGGAACTGTCCCCTGAACCTGGGACTCTAAGCTGAGCAGGAGCTGATGGGTCCTTCGAACAGGCCTGTAATATGCCGTGGCCTCTTGAGGTATTGGGCTCTAGTCCCTCTTGGGGCTCTTCACAGACATCTTGTGAAAGCTCCTACCCACAGAGAGCCTGTGTGCTCTAGAAGGCAGGGCTTATGTCTCCTTCCTTTGCATCCTCAGAAGGTGGGCATGAGGGGTGTGGAAGGACTCTGGGATGAGGACTCCGGTAGATTTGGCTTCTTGGAGCCTCAGTTTTCCTAAGGCAAAAGCTCCATTGATGGTCTCTGCCCCAGGAGCCTTCCACTTGAGAGCCTCAAACAGGCTACCCCGTTTGTAGATACCTTGGGAACTGCCCACTGCAGATGCTGAGTCTGAGGAGGAGAAAGGTCATTTTGGATGCTGAGAGTCTCACCATCACAGTGTGTCCCCCTCACCTCCTCTTTCCTCTTACTGGGGTGTGGCACTTTCATCATGGCTCAAGTCTATATGCTCCATCCTTGAGTTCCAGTTGGGTCAGCCTGCCCAGATCCCCACCACGGAAGCCATGCTGGGAGAAGGTCTACCCTCTCCTTGCTCATTCACACCAAGAGCCTGTCACCAGGAGAGCGGAAGGGCATTGCCCTGGGTCACGTGGCCTAGGGGTTGGGAGCAGGGTTGACCCCAGTCTCAGGGCTTCCAGACCTTCCTCCACCACTGGCACCCACAGTCAGCTGGTCTTTCCATCCTTCCATTGCTCAATGCTGAGAGCACAGTAACTGAAACATTTTATCTCCTGATAAGTGGTGAAGGGAGTGTCTACAGGACACCTTCCAAAAATAATATTTTTGCTCTCTGGCAGCAAAATATACAGAATTCGTTCTTGCCATTTTTGAAGCTCTGGCAACAGCTCAGAGCATTCTTATTTAGAACAATGCAACAATCTGACTTCTGTTTTGGCCCCCTAAGTTCTTTTGTCCCATCCAACAAAGTGTGAAGTATGCACTTCCCGGAGTAGGATGACAGCTCCTCACAATGTGGAAAGAATAACAAAGGAGCCAGAGGCGGGGCTGGGCGCTGGAATCGTGATCCCAGCCCCTTTGAACTCCTCTGTCTGGGTTTACAAGAAGACCAAAAATAAGAAGCTGGCAACAACTGCCTGGTTGCCATGGGCCGGCAACACATTCTGGTTGTGGTCTACAGTCAAGGATGGTGCGATCTCGAAGGTTGTCTCTAACTGATCCCCATATACCTCAGTCTCTTGATTTGTTCTGTCACTTTTGACAAGGTGACCCCTCTCCCTGAGCATCTACTACTTCGTCTGAACCTCAGAGTTGCTTAGAGGTTATGTCCTCTGAAGAATTTTCTCGGCTCATCCATCCGTTTAGTAAATATTTGCTGAAATCTACAACATGCCAGCATATTCTAAATGGTGATGATCATGACTCAAACACAGGTTAATACGCCTTTCTTTGCACTACATGTATTTACGGTCCTTCATTTTAGGCATGAGGAAACTGGGGTCTAGAGTGGAGCGGTGACTCAAGCCCAAGTGATGCAATAAGAGACCTGAGAACACAGAGGCACTGAGGGGCTCTGCCACTGCTCAAGCTTCCGTAGATGCCCTGCGTTGCCCTTGCAGGCAGCTGGTCACCCCCTCCTCTCTGCACAGTGGCAGGAGACCTCCGAAGGCCCCGAGAGCAGGAGGACACAGTGGGTGGCTGTGCCTTAGGCCACCCCAGGAGGTCGAGGTGCACGCTAGATGGGGCAAGAGGAGCTAGGCAGGGGGCTGGTGGAGGGGTGGGTGATTCCAGTGATGGAGAGGTGATCGAGGCCAGGGTGGGGGCACCCACCAGGGAAGAGGCATGGATTGGCCTCTGGGAGGGAGGCATGTGGGGCTCCTGAAGGGGATGCTGAGCAGGGCGCCTGAGGTCCCTGGGCTAGGACAGGTGAGTGAGGGCGCTGGGCTGTCGACTCTGTGGCCCTCTAGGCTCCAAGCTGCCCTTTTCACCTGGCAAGGCCTTCAAGCACCACGTGAAGTGACATGTCTTTCTGTGACTAGCCACTGCATGGTAACACTCAAGACTCCTTCCACCCATTGCCTTTCCTCTGCACCACTTGCCTTTCCTGCTCTGACTCTCATGGCTAATTGAACTCAGTATTAACCAGAACTACTATTTCCTGAAGACCTTACTCTGTGCCAGGCACAACTGAATGACTAGCCCTTCCACTTTCAGTGTTCTAGTTCAGTTCAGTCGCACAGTCATGTCTGACTCTTTGTGACCCCATGGACTGCAGAATATGTCCATCACCAACTCCTGGAGCTTATTAAAACTCATGTCCATCGAGTCGGTGATGCCATCCAACCATCTCATCCTCTGTCATCCCCTTCTCCTCCCGCCTTCAATCTTTCCCAGCATCAGGGTCTTTTCCGAGTCAGTTCTTCTCATCAGGTGCCCAAAGTATTGGAGTTTCAGCTTCAGCATCATTCCTTCCAATGAATATTCAGGACTGATTTGTTCTGGTGCTGATCACATCGTCAACCCATATGGTATTACTCATTACTGACTTTAAGTAATAGATTTGAAATAATGACAGCACAGGGATTATAAAGACTCTGTGTTCTACATATAGAAGATATATATATATATATATATGTTATATAGAATGAGTTCTTCATATATATATAGAAAACATAGGTTATATATAATAAATTCTTCATTATACACACACACACACACACACACACACACACACACATATATATATATATATATAGGTTATATAGAATGAGTTCTTCATGTGATTGCTTGGAGCTTATATTTGTGTTTAAAGTTTAAAGTAGTGAAATGATGTGAACCATGAGGTGTATTCTTTTGTTCGGCAAGTACAAAATTTAGTTTGTACATAAAATATTTTACCGAATTTGCATAATATCTTTAAAGTGAAATGCATTTTTCTTCTGTAATTGTTAACTATTCACTTTACAACTAAGGAAGGGGGGCTTCCCTGGAGATCCAGTGGTTAAGACTCCAGGCTTCCACTACAGGGGGCACAGTTTCGGTCCCTAGTCCAGGGACCCCACATGCTGCACAGCCAAAAATGGTTGAATAAAACACATATTAAAAAAAAATAAAGCTAAAGAAGTGATCAAGAAAGCATTGATGATAACTGAAAATCATTTGGTTGTACAAAGGAGGGGGTGTTAGAAAAATCGTAAGCTCTGGGTATCACATATACTAGACAAGTCACTGGGCAAGAATATTTTTCAAATGCAGGTCTGACCCTGTAGCCTCCAAAGCTTCCGGCACAAGCCCCAGCGTCTCAGCCCAGATGTCCCCTGCCCAAATGTTGCTCACCCAGGGGCAGGGGCAGTTTCCAGGGCAGAAGTGCGTTGATGACCGGGTCCTGGGCGTGGGTGGGTGATGTGGCAGGCTCCTTCAGCTGTGAGGCCTTGGATGGCAGGCTCCTCAAGACCCCGCCTCTGCCTTGGGCAAGGCTCTGACCCTGTGGGGGCTTCGGTTTCCTCTCCCTGCACAGCAAGGGCTCCGGCTGGACGCTGTCCAAGGACCCTGCCATGCCCTGAGACTCAGTCTCCTCCCAGTCCCCTGGCAGCCTAGGCTGGTAGAGCTCACTATCCAGAGAGGAAGGGGAAAAGATGCAAATTGTTTGTCACCCAAGAGAAAGTCAGGCCAATCACAGCTTTGTGCAACTGTTTTTGTCACCTTTCTCAGCCTGTTCCCTGCTTTGGCACCAAAATAGACCCTTAATTATCCATAGACAACAATTGTTTCTTCCCCACTAAATTTTTTTTTCCCTTCATTCTTTATATATACACACACACACACACACACACACACACACACACACATATATATATATATATATATGTTATATAGAATGAGTTCTTCATATATATATAGAAAACATAGGTTATATATAATAAATTCTTCATTATACACACACACACACACACACACACACACACACACATATATATATATATATATAGGTTATATAGAATGAGTTCTTCATGTGATTGCTTGGAGCTTATATTTGTGTTTAAAGTTTAAAGTAGTGAAATGATGTGAACCATGAGGTGTATTCTTTTGTTCGGCAAGTACAAAATTTAGTTTGTACATAAAATATTTTACCGAATTTGCATAATATCTTTAAAGTGAAATGCATTTTTCTTCTGTAATTGTTAACTATTCACTTTACAACTAAGGAAGGGGGGCTTCCCTGGAGATCCAGTGGTTAAGACTCCAGGCTTCCACTACAGGGGGCACAGTTTCGGTCCCTAGTCCAGGGACCCCACATGCTGCACAGCCAAAAATGGTTGAATAAAACACATATTAAAAAAAAATAAAGCTAAAGAAGTGATCAAGAAAGCATTGATGATAACTGAAAATCATTTGGTTGTACAAAGGAGGGGGTGTTAGAAAAATCGTAAGCTCTGGGTATCACATATACTAGACAAGTCACTGGGCAAGAATATTTTTCAAATGCAGGTCTGACCCTGTAGCCTCCAAAGCTTCCGGCACAAGCCCCAGCGTCTCAGCCCAGATGTCCCCTGCCCAAATGTTGCTCACCCAGGGGCAGGGGCAGTTTCCAGGGCAGAAGTGCGTTGATGACCGGGTCCTGGGCGTGGGTGGGTGATGTGGCAGGCTCCTTCAGCTGTGAGGCCTTGGATGGCAGGCTCCTCAAGACCCCGCCTCTGCCTTGGGCAAGGCTCTGACCCTGTGGGGGCTTCGGTTTCCTCTCCCTGCACAGCAAGGGCTCCGGCTGGACGCTGTCCAAGGACCCTGCCATGCCCTGAGACTCAGTCTCCTCCCAGTCCCCTGGCAGCCTAGGCTGGTAGAGCTCACTATCCAGAGAGGAAGGGGAAAAGATGCAAATTGTTTGTCACCCAAGAGAAAGTCAGGCCAATCACAGCTTTGTGCAACTGTTTTTGTCACCTTTCTCAGCCTGTTCCCTGCTTTGGCACCAAAATAGACCCTTAATTATCCATAGACAACAATTGTTTCTTCCCCACTAAATTTTTTTTTCCCTTCATTCTTTATATATACACACACACACACACACACACACACACACACACACACATTTGTAGGGAGTGAAGAAACTGAACAAAATAAGTCACATGGGTGTAATATCCCTGTGATATCCCTCCAAGCCAACTGAACTCCAGCTGAAATCCCTTGGCTTGCAGGGCAAATGAAGAGAGGCAGTGTTTACAAGACGGGTTCAGGCTGGAGGAAGGGGAAACCCTTGGGGCTGGAATCAGACCTGCCTGCAGATGCTGGCTTTCCTCAATCCTCAGTCACTCAGTTGTGTCTGACTCTTTGCAACCCCATGGGATACTGTAGCTCACCAGGCTCCTCTGTCTACGGGATTCTCCAGGCAAGAATACTGGAGTGGGTTGCCATTTCCTTCTCCATGCTGGCTTTAGGCAAATCCTTTCCCAGGCTAAGTTTCTCCCATTCTCCAGATGGGGATGTTGATCCCTGGCCTCTCTTTCTTGGGATGCTCTGAGTTGCACTGTTCCAAACTTGCCAGGCTGACTGTTTCGACCCACTAGGTCCCAGGTCTGGGGCTGGAGTTGGGGGTTTGGAGATGAAGGAGAGAAATAGCCCCTGGACTCAGGGGAATGGCCTTCTGCTGGGCTCCACCCAGAGAGCTCCAAAGGGACGTTCACAGCAGGTGAAGAAGGAAGATTTGGGGAGGGGTTTGAATAGGACCTGGGTAAACAGAAAGGAAGTAAGAATCTGTGGGTGGATAGATGGAAACAAAGCATCAATCTGCTGAGCAGAGTTTGGGCTCGAGATGAGGCCAAAAGTTGGAAACAGGATTGAGAAGGTATGTGGAGTTTGCCTCAGTGGTAAATGAAGGAAGGGGAATGGCATCAGCAAAGGGAAGAGGTGGGCAATTAGTGAAGAATTTTGCAGCCTTCGAGGCCATGATCCAGGCTTTAAATCTTCATCATAGAAAAAGGTCACATACTTGACCTCATTTACCCTCTCAAGCAATACCATGTGCAGCTATTATAATTTACATGTTACCAAGGAGGAAATGAAGGTTCTAAGATTAAAGATAAGCCCAAAGTCACACAGATGGTCAGGATGAAGACCAAGACCAAAACTCAAGTCTTTAGACAATTTGGTAAATGATCCCTTAGTTGGCATCTTTATCAATCAGAGTTCTTAATTGCCAGAAACTGCAGGCAAGTTCTTAATCGCCAGAACTGCAGGCAAGTTCTTAATTGCCAGCAATTGCAAGGAGTCCCTGAACAGAGGGGATTCATTAACGGGGTGCTTCTGAGAGTGCAGGAGGGCTGGAGACCCAGGCCTGGGGTGGGCATCTTCACCACGAGTACTGGATGCTGATGCTTGCTCACTGATGTGCCCAGCCTTGCACACTGGGCCCTGGACATGGCCACAGCCGCCAGCCAAGAAGGCACAGCTTCCCTGGAGCTCCATCTGCTGCAGGTTCTGCTTCTCCTGCCCCTTGACTGCCACCGAAGAGGGTCCCCATTTCCTGGATCACCAGCCCCGAGTCAGGTCTAGGCAGCTGCAGCTGATGGTGAGGGGCCAAGACAGGAGCTCCGGCTCCAGACTGGCAATATCAAGACTGATCATTCTCAGCTTGTACCATGCGGACAGGCTCTGCCTCCGCTGAGACTCAGGTGTGGCTAATGTACAGAACGGGGGTTCAGATTATTTTTTGGTCCAAGAGAATGACACCTGTCCACTCAACATCCTTCCTGAGCTCATTGTGTATGTGAGGCTGACTCTGGGGGTGGTCCTANAGGGGCCAAGACAGGAGCTCCGGCTCCAGACTGGCAATATCAAGACTGATCATTCTCAGCTTGTACCATGCGGACAGGCTCTGCCTCCGCTGAGACTCAGGTGTGGCTAATGTACAGAACGGGGGTTCAGATTATTTTTTGGTCCAAGAGAATGACATCTGTCCACTCAACATCCTTCCTGAGCTCATTGTGTATGTGAGGCTGACTCTGGGGGTGGTCCTAGAGAAGAAGAAGAAAATGAAAAGGGGCACGGTGGGGAAGGGCACAGTTTGGCGGCCACTGCCTGAGTTCTAAACCCAGATCACCCCCCACTGGGCCCTCAAACACCTCATGAGGTGGACAGGATAGGGCTTCTCAGATGAAGAAACAGAGGTCCAGGAGAGGAAGGGACCTGCCCAAGGTCACAGAGGTCACCACGGCAANCAGGAGATCTTCCCGACCCAGGGATCAAACCCATGTCTCCAGCGTCTCCTGCACTGGCAAGTGGATTCTTTACCACTGAGCCACCTGGGAATCACTCTTCCAACCTATGGAGGCCAATCTTCCAGTGTCTTAACTTTTTTGTCTTTTCATACTGTTCGTGAGATTCTCACGACAAGAATACTGGCGTGGTTTGCCATTCCCTTCTCAGGTGGACCATGTTTTGTCAGAACTCTTCACTATGGCCTTTCCATCTTGAATGGCACTGCGCAGCATGGTTCATAGCTTCAGTGAGTTACACAAGCCCCTTCACCGTGATCCATGAAGGGGAGATGGCCATGATTAGATCTTAATTTATATACTATAACTATAAAAAAGAAAATTTGCAAGAAGGATCAAAGAGTAACTGCTTTACAAACCCTGATGGTACAAAAATATGAATGTTGAAAGGATTGACAGAAGAGAAAATTATATCAAGAAATGTTTTTGAATTGCCAAATTAATGAAGTTGTGCTTAATCACGATGAACTGTTTGTGTGTGTGTGTGTATATATAGTTTTTTAAAGGATGTTTTGTGGTTAATGACCATAAAAGAGCATTCTTGTTTAGTAGTTAGCAAAAACTGTTCTTGGTAAATTTTTTAAATGGGTTATTCAATACATTGGCTTCTGGGGGAATGAACCTTTTGATGAATTCATTTTCAGTAAATTGAACAGGAATCCCAAGGGAAATGTATGAACAGAGGTCATTATAAATAAAAACTAAGCACTTGCTTTTTTACTGTCCCTTTGGTCAATACCCACATGCACAGCTCCCTGGTTTTGAGTGTAACATGTGGCTTAAAGCCCCAAAGGTCCTTTTCATCTCGAGATCTCTGTAGTTGACTGTATAGTACAGGAAGCAGAAAACAGAAAAATGAGACCTGAGCTTGCCAGGAAAAGAAAAGCTATGTAGCTGGGATTTCTTATAAGAGATATGATCCTTCTTACCAAATTTGGAACATGGACGATTAGAAAAGAAAACGTTAGAGAAAGAGCTAGCAAGACTAAGAGAGCCATGAGAGGGGAAGAGGCCAGTTCACAGGTCAGACTGCGAGGGTACAGAGGCACACGGTCTGGTCCAATGTATATTTCAGTCAGGGTCCTGGAATCTGAGCGTTAGGGTCAGCCTCTCGCCACTGTATAGACAGAGAGCTTGCGCATGGGAGGGAAGACTGGGGTGTTCTTGGCTTTGTGCCCAGTAATCTCCCATCCTTGCTCCTGGCTTAACTGGAAAGACTTGAGGCAAAGTGATACATAGAGGATGTTTAAGCATTCCTCTGATAAATATTTGTTTTAATTTCGGTACAAATTCTGTTTTCTCTTTTCTTTACTCACTCTGTATTTACTCCTCTTGAATAGCATTACAAGAGCAGAGGAGCATGGCAGGCTATAGTCCACAGGGGCATAAGGAGTCAGACGCCCACGCGCACACACACACACAGACACAGTTACTATGATCCTCTCCCCTTCCCTGTCTATATTGCACTTACATCTCTTTATGTTTCTTACCTCCTTACAGAGACAAGAAAGATTCGCTGATAGGTCACTATTAGAAATGGAAAAAAGGGTAAGTGTTGATCTTAATGAATCATTTTCCCCTTTTTTGTGTAATCAATAATAGGTAATCATTTTTACCAATGTGTAATCATTTTTCCCCTATTTTTTGTGTAATCAATAATAGGTTTTCTTTAGTTTTTATGGATGGTAGTTTTAATTAGTTTAAATTGATANTCACCATCCTTTTGCTCAAGCAGCTGACAGTGACATGGGAAGACAAACATATAAAAAGACAACTGCAAAAAGAAGCTGTGAGGAATATGTTTTGTAGGAAGAAATAATTGAGTGTACAGAGCAGGACTAAGTGACAGGGGGAGTTTTTAATTAGAGACTGAAAAATAGGAAAGACTTGTAGGTGAGCAAGAACAGGCGCAGGGTGGGAATTTCAGCCAGTAGGAACAACATTCGCCAGGCTTCCCTGGTGGCTCAGCGGTAAAGACTCCTGCTGCCAATACAAGAGATGCAGGTTCGATCTCTGGCTTGGGAAGGTTCTCTGGAGAAGGAAACGGCAATCCACTCCAGTATTCTTGCCTGGGAAATCCCATGCACAGAGTAGTCTGATGGGCTATAGCCCGTAGGGTTGCAAGAGTTGAGCACGACTTAACCACTAAACAGCAGCAGCAGCATGTGCCAGAAAGTGGGAAGTACACTCAGAAAGTGTGACACCGCCTGGTGGGGCGAGAGACGCGACCTGGGAGCTGGGGAAGGCTTGGATTGCCATCCAAGTCATCACTGTTTGTTCTGGGGCAATGGAGCCACTGAGGGCTGCGGGCGGCCGCAGTCTCCGTGGGCCTCAGGAAGGTTAGCCCTGGTGGAGAGGGCAGGCAGACTGAGGCAGAGGCTCTTGAGACAGAACCGATGAAGGATGATGAGGGTGGGCGGAGACCGGGAGCAGGACGATCCCCCCATGAGTAGGAGTTGCCCGTGGCTGTGTCAGTGGGCGGAAGAAAGTGGATGAAGAGCATTTCTGCACCACTGCTCTGGCAGGCCCGTTTATTGTTCTCTGTCGCAGCCTATTTTCTGCTACATAATGCATCAGCTGACCCCTACCTCACAGACTCTGCCCCAGGGGCCTTCGTCGGCCTCGGTCCTTGGGCCTGTGATTGGGCGGCGGGGCTGACAGCCCCCTTGCCCAGCCCCTCCCTGGGCTCCTTAGGGGGGGGGCGGCTCACCAAGGCCGCTGAGCCTCTGCAGGGGCTTCCGCTCCTGGTGGGGACGGAAGAGATGCAACTGCAGGCAAGCCAAGGCAGATGACAGCGTGAGGGAAGCACAGTGCCCCACCCGACCGTGGCCTTGGGACAGTCGTTTACCCAGTTTACCAATCTGCCCTGCGAGAGAACGATTCTGGCGAAATAAAAAGCGCGGGAAGAAAATAAAACAGAAATGGCACCACTCGGCCCGTAACTGGGCCCACACCACCAGCACTGACGTCATGGCTCCTCTCATCGCTGAGGTCTTTAAGGGCTGGAGAAAGAGGCCACGGAAAAGGGCTGCCCCCTCCCCAAGTTCTGAACAACTCACAAGTGAGACGAGCCCTGAGTGTTACCTTGAGTCATTCAGTCCAGCCTGGGGACTGGGCAGGCCCAAGGAATCAGGCCCTGGTCTCTAGACCAGCCAGAGCAGAACACACAGGAGCGCAGTGTGTGTGTGTGTGTATGTGTGTGTGTGTGTGTATGTGTGTGTTTGTATGTGATTGTGTGTATATGTGTGTGTGATTGTGTGTGTGATTGTGTGTACGTATGTGTTGTATGTGTGTGGGGTTGTATATATGTGTTTGCATGTGTGTGGGGTTGTATATATGTGTGTGATTGTGTGATTGTGTATATATATGTATATGTGTGTGTATGTGTGTGTAGTTGTGTGCATGTGTGTGTGATTGTGTATATGTGTGTGTGGTTTTGTGTGTGATTGTGTGTATATGTGTGTGTATATGTATATGTGTGTGGTTGTGTGCATGTGTGTGTGATTGTGTGTATATGTGTGTGGTTTTGTGTGGGGTTGTGTGTGTGTAGGGTTGTGTGATTGTGTATATGTGTGTATGTGTGTGTGATTGTGTGTACGTGTGTGTGATTGCGTGTGTATATGTATTTGTATGTGTGTGGGGTTGTGTATGTGTGTGTGATTGTGTATATGTGTATGATTGTGTGTATGTATGTATGTGTGTGTATGTGTGTGTGGTTGTGTATGTGATTGTGTGCATGTGTGTGTGACTGTGTGTATATGTATATGTGTGTGATTGTGTGTGTATGTGTGTGTGGTTGTGTGTGACTGTGTGTGGGGTTGTGTGCATGTGTGTGATTGTATGTATATGTGTGTGATTGTGTGTGTGATTGTGTGCATGTGTGTGTGACTGTGTATGTGTGTGTATGTGTGTGTATGTGATTGTGTATGTGTGTGGGGTTGTGTGCATGTGTGTGTGATTGTATGTATGTGTGTGGTTTTGTGTGTGATTGTGTGTGTGTTTGTGTGTGGGGTTGTGAGTATGTGTGTGCGATTGTCTGTGTCTCTGAGTATATGTCCATGTGGTTGTGTGTGTGGTTGTGTGTGTATATGTATGTCTGTATGTGATTGTGTGTATTTCTGTGTGTGGTTGTGTGTGNTGTGATTGTGTGTGTGTTTGTGTGTGGGGTTGTGAGTATGTGTGTGCGATTGTCTGTGTCTCTGAGTATATGTCCATGTGGTTGTGTGTGTGGTTGTGTGTGTATATGTATGTCTGTATGTGATTGTGTGTATTTCTGTGTGTGGTTGTGTGTGTGTTGAAGTGGGGAGGTGGAAGAAACTTCCTTGAGCTGCTGTGAGTTTTGGTCCCCACTTTGGGACCCAGTCTGCCTAGGATGTGGAGGCAGGGTGTGGGCACGGTGCCCAGTGGTTGGTGGGCGGCTCCCCTGACCCCCAGGTGCTGAGGGGCAGCAGAGCCCAGGGAGGACTTCTGTCCACAGCCAGAGATGCCCTCGAGGGTTGTGGGGTGCAGACCCTCCAAGTCAGGACAAGAGCCTGGTTCTCTACGTGGATACATGGGTTCCTCCAGGACCACTCTGGCAGATGCCAGGAGCCCTCCCCTCCACCCACCAGCTGTGTCTGCAGTGAACAAGAAGGCAGCATGTACCTACTGCAGCCCGTGGGGTTTCTGGGTGCTGGAACACAACAGACACGGCAGAGGAGTCCCACCCTCCTGAGCCCCCATCCCAGCTGAAATGAATGGTGCTTTGTATGGAAGGTGGCAGCTTACAGGCTTTCCCACTATGCCAGTCAACAGCGGTCCCCCCACAGCCAGGCAACAATTTCCATCTTCAGGACTGTAAGGGATTTAGCCCAAGTTCAAAATGCTGATATAAGTGATAAAGCACGCAACGTCATCCAGGGGCCTCCTCCAGAGCCTAATTCTCAAGTAGTTGTGATGAGCAAGTTGAATGAAGTAAAAGCACTTTGTAAACGAAAATGCACCGAACAAGAAGTGGCTGTCATCATGAATATGAAGGAAATCGGAGGTGAGCCTGTCTGAGTAGTAGGTGGGAACAGCCCTCGCTTGGTGCGCTGGGGCTTCATGTGGTGGGTAGGTGGGGGGGGAGACAGAAAGCCTGTCTCCCGCTGTCTTCCTCTAATCTTTTGGCCTGAGTCAGAAATGTTTGTTTTGGAAGCTGAAGGACCAACCTTGTACCAGTTGAGACGANCTTGGTGCGCTGGGGCTTCATGTGGTGGGTAGGTGGGGGGGGAGACAGAAAGCCTGTCTCCCGCTGTCTTCCTCTAATCTTTTGGCCTGAGTCAGAAATGTTTGTTTTGGAAGCTGAAGGACCAACCTTGTACCAGTTGAGACGAGCCCACCGCTGGACAAAAGGCAGTGCACTCAGACCCCTCAGCACACAGGAATTCGTCCTGTCACCTCTGTGTACCATCCATAACCCTAAAAGACGGCCCTGTCATCTTATCTGGCAAGTGGGGTTTTAGCAGTCCCTTCATTAAACCCGGAGAACAAAGGCGGCTGGATGAGGGTCCCGGAACGTCCAAACACGCTGTCACCCCGAGTGTGAGGCTGAGGCTGCCCGGGGAGGGCCGGGCGCTGTTTACAGATGGGGGAGATAACCACAGAGGAAGGTCGTGGAGTCTTCTTTTCCATACCCCCACCCCGGGCGGGGGTGTCCTGACCACCCTTGATGCTCCAGCTGGCCTGGGGGCCCTTCGAAGTTCCTGGCAGAGGAATGCAGGACCCCCACCTTCAGGGCTTGGGAGAGAGGAGGGGGATGAATGTGGGGGCAGGGAGCCTGCAGGAGCCAAGAATGGGAATTGACAAGGGCACAGCCATTGCTGCTAAGGGCAGAGCGGGTGAAAAACGGGGACCAGAGCAGTGGGTAACATTTGGAGTCGTCTCCTCTGAGCCAGAGTATTCTGAGAAATCTCTGCTTCATGCTCCACCCAGCTAACCCACTCCCCCTGGAGAAGTAGTCCCCTTTCATCAGAGGCAAGGGGCTACTCAGAGGCTGCTTGGATGCCTCCAGTGATGGGGAGCTCACTACTCGGGGGGGGGCGGGGTTTGTTCCTTTGGAGGGCAGCTTGCTCAGAAAAACCCTCCCCGGAGCTGAGTTCTGTCTTCGGGCCTCCGTGTCGGCAGGTTGAATGTTTACCTTGGGTTTGTGCTTGTAAGACACTCCGAGGAGAGACACTCTAGTGAATGAATTATTATTGTTATTCTCACTACCACCGACACTCACGATAGTCATCATCATTATTAATGATAACATCTTGCACTGAGAAAGTGCTTCTTCCTTTTCAAAGCACTTTCACACCCAAGAGTTTATTTGCTTATTCTAACAGTCCTGGGAAAGGGGCAAGAATTTACCTCATTTTTTTCAGATAAGCAACTAAGGCTTGAAGAGATGAAGTCACAGGTTACAGGCAAGGAAGGGGAAGGTGGGACCAGGCTCCATGTGTCCTTACTTTTAGTTTGTGATGTTCGGCTCGAAAGTAGCTCTCACCATCTCTAGATGTTCTTTGAGGGTTGACTTTGTGTTTAGTACCATTTCAAAGAATCATATCTGCCCTGAAGCTTGTGGCACTCCTGTTTCCACCCCTTAGTGAACAGGCACTGTCTTAAGACTCCAATTCAATATTAGAAACATGCTTGAATTAAAAAAAAATTATTGGAGTATAGTTGATTTACAATGTCGTGTTAGTTTCTGCTGTATAGCAGGGTGAATCAGTTATACATACACATATATTCACTCTTTTTAAAATTCTCTTCCCATATAGGTCATTACAGAGTATTGAATAGAGTTCCCTGTGCTATTCAGTAGGTTCTTATTAGTTATCTATTCCATATAGATAGTGTGTACATGTATTTAAATGCTGGAAAAGTTTGTTTTGAGAGGTAGTGAGGTCCCTGTGCCTGGAGTTGGGATCACGTGAGCTGATGAAGTGTAGATATGATAAAGGGCATTTAAGGACTGGTTCAGTGGTTGGAGTATAAGATATCAAGTTACTTTTAAGTTTTAGTGGCAGGAAAACTGCTTTTCTTCCCAAGCTTTGTGACTTAAGGACTAATGCAGGAGTGCCCATTTGGGATACAGTGATGTGTGTCAGAGCAAGACAGAACCGTTGCTTCCAGCGCAGGCCTGCCGGCCTCTGGACACTTCATGGTCTGTTCACAGTCTCCTTGCAATTGGAGCGACCCCATGTAGACCTACCCTCTGCTTCTCTGTGGATGCCAGTTGTCAAGGAAGATGTTTGCTTCCATCCACACCTTCCTACAGTCACTGCACTGTGATCAGCAGGGTACCCACAGAGAAGCCCTTGGTGCACCCAGGGGGCCAGCAGAGGCTTCTCCCTCTAATAGCAGGCAGTCCAAGAGGGGGCTTCCTCCTAGGCTGGGGTGCTGAACTCCCCTTTCTGACATCAAGCAATAGTTTCCTTCGGCCAACCCTGACTGATGCCAATAAACTTTTCCTTTGGGAATCCAGATAGGTAATATCTCTATATCAATAGAGGGAGGAGGACCCCTTGCTCAGTCAAGAGGATGAAGCCCCAAAGTGAGGACAGCCTCTTGAGGGAGGACAGCCTCTTGAGTGAGGGAGAAGAGCAGGGAGGTTCCCAGAGGGGAAGCTGCGAGGGCATTTCGAGCAGAAAGAGCTTGAGCAGAGAAGAGACACGAGGGAGCCTCCATCCCTGAGGACAACAGGCAGAGAGGGGCTGGCTTGTCCCAGCCAGGTTCCCTCAAACGGTGAGGGGCTGGATGCAGGCTGGGGCGAGGATGTGCCAGCCAGTCCCTTGTCTCGCCTGGAGGTCTGGGGACTTGGATTGGAATTTCCACCACATCAGGAAATAAGCTCCTTCTTGAAAGAGATCACAGGAGCTAGTGGGAAAGGAACTGGGGACATTAGGCTCAATATTACTTCTTCCGATAAAAAGGCGTTGGCTTAACCTTTCTGTCTTCTGCTTAATCACTTTCAGAGCCTCATTAGACCTTGAGGAAGTAAACTTTCAAACTCAAACCACATGCTGTCCACAAAGAAGAGAATCCCCCCGACCCACCACTGCTACAGTGAAAGACACGTGGCTTCCAAACTTGGCGGCTTTCCTGTTGAGGGGAGGCTGCCCGCTGGGTATCTGCGTTGCTCCGAGATNATGATCCAGAGAGACGTTGTGGGGTGGGAGGTGGGAGGGGGATTCAGGATTGGCAGCTCATGTACACCTGTGGTAGTTTCATGTCATTGTATGACAAAGCCAAAAGAGTATTGTAAAGTAAATAAAGTAAAATAAATAAATAAATAAATAAATAACAGTCTTCAAATGTCATAAAGAAAGTTTTAGAGATAGAGAATTTGAATTAATTATTTCAAACTGTCTTAAAAGTTGGGCATATGTAGTTACACTATGTTATATAAAAAACAGACTAAGTTTGGGTGAAATTTTAAAAATTTTTAAATGTTTTTATAATATATTTCATAAATTATATAAACTAAAACAGTCTGTTGCAATTTAAAAAAAGCACTTTAATAGTGAAAGTAAATTTTGAATCTCAATTAGAAAATATTTTGATACACTTAAAATTATAATTTTTAAGAGCTCAAGCAATTAAAATAGCAAATTTCCATACTTTAAACAATAGTTTTGATTTAAACCCTCTTATTTGACATTGTAGCAGGTATTAATATTCTTTTGTTCATTCAATACTTATTTCAGTGACTAATTATAGAGTCTCTCTTATGTTCCAGATAGTATTTTGGGGTCTGGAGAAAAAAGAGTGGGGATAAAAATATCTCCTTAAGGTCTGGAACTTATATATTTGTGATTCACTTTTATCAGTGGTTATTTAACAGTGATTCTTTAACAGTCTTAATCAGTGATTATTTATTTATCTATATATATGTGCAAAAGCCAGTATACATAATTTTCAAGTAATTATATAAGCTTGACTTTTTATGGATGAAAAAAGTGTTATTATGGTTTTATTCTCTCATTTATATGCTCTATAATACGTTGCTTTGTAGATATCTATTAGGTTGGTTAAAAAGTTCATTCAGGTTTTTCTTTAACATCTTTTGGAAAACCCAAACAACATTTTGGCAAACCCAATGCCTATTCAACTTGTATTTGGAGACATCATCTCAGACCTAGAGTTCAGAATAGTATTCTTCATGACAATATTAGAGCATTTGTCTGATGTGTGGAGATTGTCCCCAGAGCCTTGTAGCTGTAGGACTCACCTTTTTAACTTGTATTTTAGAAGATCAGCATTACCATCACCTTTTGCTCTCACTGTAGTTCACAGTTGATCTCACTGCTCTAGTCATGACTCTACCCTTCAGTAGTTTATTCTCAACACAAAATCGAAGGGTCCTTTAAAAATACAACTCTCATGCCCAAACCTCCACAAGCCTACTCCATTTTATTCAGAGTTAGCACCTATATCCTTAGAAGAGTCTACAATGACTTCCCTGTGTCAAATTACTTTGTACCCTGCTATGCCCTCATACTTATCTCTGATTTCCTCCACTATCCTCCCTCTCTCTTTACATTCCAGTCACACTGACCTCCTTGTTTTCCTTGAATTACAGGCAATGTTTGTATTCTACCCTTTCCCATTTCTTGGAAGGTTTGCCAACATACAACTAACTGAGTGTTTACCTTCAAGTCCTTGCCTAAATCATCTACTTTCTCATAAAGGCTGCACTAGCCAACTTATTGAGTCTTGCAATATTCCTTTCCAGTTCAAATGTCTACATTCTCTTTGCCCTTTTCTACATTTTGACTTTTCCATAGAATTGTTGAAAGTAATTTACTTATGCATGTGTCCTTGCATGCTCAATCACTTCAATTTATGTCCCCCTTTTGCAACCCCATGGAATATAGCCTGCCAGGCTCCTCTGTCCATGGGATTTCCAGGCAAAAATACTAGAGTAGGTTGCCATGACATACTCCAGGGGCTCTTCCCAACCCAGGGACTGAACTCGGGTTTCCTGCTTTGCAAGTGAAATTTTTACTACTGAGCCACAGTCAGTCAGTTCAGTCACTCAGTTTTGTCTGTATTTTTCAACCTCTTGGAATACACCAGGCCCGGCTTTCCTATCCATCACCAACTCCTGGAGCTTGCTCAAACTCATATCCAGAGAGCAATGCCATCCAACCATCTTATCCTCTGCAGGTTTATTAGTTGAATGCTCACAGCAGAATACTCTCTAGCTCAATTTATGAAAAACATAGAATTTCATATAAAAAGGCAAAATAGAAATAGGCAGATAAATAGATAATAAGTAGGTAGGTACCTAGATGATAGATATTACAGATAGATGTGTACAGAATAAGAATATTGAAATATCATACCTTTGATCTTTTCTGAATATGGATCAGTAAAGACGTATAATTTATGTCAATCTACCTTGACCTTACTATACATATTTCAAATAAATCTTGAATACACCCTTTGGTATAAATCAATCCAATAATTATCTCAGTCATTCTTTAATCTTATTGACTTTAAAATGAATCATATTGCTGTTGTTTCTAATCTGTTAATCCTATCCAGTCTATTTTCATCAAAGTCAAAATAATACAGTTCAGTTCAGTTGCTCAGTCGTGTCTGACTCTTTGAGACCCCATGAATCGCAGTACTCCAGGCCTCCCTGTCCATCACCAACTCCCGGAATTCACTCAAACTAGAACCGTGAACTCCTTGATGTTCAAGCTGGTTTTAGAAAAGGCAGAGGAACCAGAGATCAAATTGCCAATATCCATTGGATCATGAAATATTAAGAGAGTTCCAGAAACACATCTATTTCTGCTTTATTGACTATGCCAAAGCCTTTGACTGTGTGGATCACAATAAACTGTGGAAAATTCTGAAAGGGATGGGAATACCAGACCACCTAACCTGCCTCTTGAGAAATCTGTATGCAGATCAGGAAGCAACAGTTAGAAGTGGACAGGGAACAACAGACTGGTTCCAAATAGGAAAAGGAGTACGTCAAGGCTGTATATTGTCACTGTGCCTATTTAACTTATATGCAGAGTACATCATGAGAAATGCTGGACTGGAAGAAACACAAGCTGGAAACAAGATTGCTGGGAGAAATATCAATATGCTCAGATATGAAGATGACACCACCCTTATGGCAGAAAGTGAAGAGGAACTAAAAAGTCTCTTGATTAAAGTGAAAGAGGAGAGTGAAAAAAGTTGGCTTAAAGCTCAACTTCCAGAAAANCCGGGAGCAGAGAGCTCACTTCCTCCTGAGGAGACCGAGCTGTGTCCCTGTCCCCAAGTCCTGCCAAGCCCTCGTCGTGACAAACTGGAATCTCTTTCTGCACCTTCCAGACTTCTGCCTTAGAGACACAGAACAAATGCCTAAACCACAGGTTGCCCTTTGGTTCCGAGGCCCGAGGGTCTGGAGTGCGATACCGCCTGCTCTTTGGGTGGTCCCTGCAGAGGGTCCCAGGTTCAGTGGCAGGGGAGGCAGCTTGCTATCCAAGACTACCTGAGAGACGTCCAGGTGAGAGAGTCAGTGGCACCTCTTTCACTGTGAGTTTGGTCCAGAGCATCCCTTTTTGTTCATTTGTGTGTGTGTGTGTGTTACATTGAGCAGCTTGCAGAATCCCCAATCAGGGATTGAACTCATGCCTCCTGCATNGGTGGTCCCTGCAGAGGGTCCCAGGTTCAGTGGCAGGGGAGGCAGCTTGCTATCCAAGACTGCCTGAGAGATGTCCAGGTGAGAGAGTCAGTGGCACCTCTTTCACTGTGAGTTTGGTCCAGAGCATCCCGTTTTGTTCATTTGTGTGTGCGTGTGTGTTACATTGAGCAGCTTGCAGAATCCCCAATCAGGGATTGAACTCACGCCTCCTGCAATTGAAGTGGAGTCCCAACCACTGGACTACCAGTGAATTCCCACAAGGAACTATTTATTTTTATTTTTGCTGTTGTTGTTTTGGTTGCACTGTATGGCATGTGGGATTTTAGTTCCCTGACCAGGGACTGAACCTGTGCCCCGCTGCAGTGGAAGCCTAGAGTCTTAACCACTGGACCAGGAGGAAGGTCACCTGAGCATCCCTTTCCATGGTGCCGAGCTCACTGTTGGTGATACAGAGCCGTGCAGAACTGAGGAGACCAGGAATATGTGTGTCCATCTTGGCGACCAGGAAGAAGGGCTGTAAGACAGGTGGTGAAGGGGGCTGGGAGGACTCACTGAGGCTCTACTATACCTGCCCTTCAGTCGATCACACTGCTTTTCTGATCTCGTTTTCCCATCTATAAAATGGGAGCAACAATAATCCCTTCTTAATTTCTGTTGTGAGTATTAAATGCTCAAATGCATGGAGTGTGGTTAGCACAGAAGAGGTTGCAGCCTTTTAAAATATCTTTGGATGGGCAGGAAAGTGAAGAAAAGCTAGCTTTTGTGTCAAAGGTACCTATGAAACCCACGATCACTCCCTAAGGAAAATGTATGTCTTGCTTGAGTCCCTGTGTTTAACCAAAGGCCATTTCCCTCAACTGCTGAGGCGCCAACTTAGATTCCATTAGAATCCAGACCTGAAGGTGTCATGGGCACCGTCTCACTGAAATGAATCTTCGCTGCAACTCTCAGGTATTATTTCCATTCCTTCTGTGCAGATGAGGAAACAGGTGCAGAGAGGTTCAGAGAGGCTGAGCCACTTGTCCGAGGTCACACAGCTCCAGAGTGAGGGGACTAGGGACGCTTTTCCCTGAGATTCCTCTGTCATCTAACCTTCGGAACGGGGCTGGGGAACTTTCTGAGGAGGTGAGCTGAGCTGTGTGATGTCTCACTCCCTGACTCTGCATCGGCTCTTTGCTGGGTGAGGGGTCCTGTGGCTGGCAGACCTCCTTACCCTGGATGACAGATGTCACCCAGGCTCTCCCAGGCTCTCCTTCCAGAAAGTGCAATCAGGTCAGCAAATCTAACCCAATGGGGCTCCAGCAGCCGGGTGTTCTGGCAAAAAAAAAGCGCTCCCCCACCTCCTCCAGCCCCCTCCTGCCCCCAGGCCCCTTTTCTGAGATCTGTGATCTTCCTGCTTGAAATCACCTTTAATTTCCCTCAGGAATGAACACGCATTTAGAGGTTAGGTTTCAATTACACATGGCAAAAAAAAAAAGTTTGACACAAATTTCAAGCCCAATAAATTAGGAAACCACAGAGCTGGAAATACAAAGCAGGGGATGGGGAGGGGCTGATCCTGAGTCCCAGGGCAAACAGACCCCTCTCCAGGCCCCCCCAACAGCTCTTCCCCGGCCCACAGCTCACCCAGTCCTTGGAAGCTTTGGGCCCTTCTCCCTGCTATTCACCAGCACCTAGGCTGTCTTTCCCATTCTGCCTGGCCTTTCTTCTTACAGGAAGCCTTCCTTGACTGCCCCAGCAGCAGGTCTCTTGGTCTCTGAGCTCCTGTGGACCGGACTTTGCTGGTGGCTCCCTTATAACAGAGAACAGCTCTGCTGTCCTGGCCCCTGGCCTCCTGGTTTTCTCAGATTCCCTCACCAAATACTCACAAGCAGAACATGCAGCCAACATTCTCTCCCCATTTCACACGATGTAAACAGACTTACTCCACCAAAGCCTCTGTTGTGACTCCTTCCTTTCTGGCTGAGAAGGTCTCAGCTGAGTCTCAGCTTCCTTCTGCAGGAAGTCTTCCTGGATTGCCCCGGGCTAGGCAAAGGATGATGATTGCCTCAGCCTATCTGACTCCAAAACCCCTGGGTAGCCCTCTGCCCTGCATGGTCAGTGTCTGGCTGGAGGTGTAGGATGTGCAACCTTAATGGCCAACAGCAGCCTGGCACACAAAGGGGCGTAGCTTCTAGAGAAGTGCAGCCATCTGAGGTGTGCAGCCCCTGAGGACCAAGAGGTCCCATGCAGATGCGATTGAATGGTACAATAACCAGCTCTCCAAAGATGAATCAGTCACAGAGATATGGCCCTGCTGGGACACCCAGCTCATCCTGGCCCCAAAAGACTGTGAAATGGGGCTTGAGTGGGGTCAAAAGAAAAGGGTCCTCCTGCCCCCACAGCTGATCCCAGCGTCTGGCTCTGCCATCTCTCCCACATCATCAAAGCCAGAAAGCCCAGCATGTTCCAGGGTTCCTCCTCTGCCCTCCCCGACCCCCAGCCCACGATCTTATCCTGCCTATTCCACTGGCCATATTCCATTCTCTTCTCTCCATCCACACCCCATTGCCCCAATGCAGGCCACCAGCAATTCACACCTGAGTCATTGAGGTGTGCAGCCAGGCCCATCTTTCGTAAAGGGAGCTCACATCGCTCACTGTGCTTGAGGTCCCAAGGTGGCTCGTGGTGCCACCCGGTGCCCTACAGCTCCCTAGCCTGGCACACATACCCCTCAGTCTCTGTCCTGCATGTATGTTGCACTCCAGCTTACCTTTCATACTTGCCCCAGATTCCTTGTTTTTGTGCCCCTGTGCCTTTTCACACTTGGTTCTCTCGGTCCGGAATGACTTCTGCAAGTGTCTCCTCTCTTTCTGCTCAGAAGTCTTAACCACTGCCCAGCTTAGGCATCACCTCCTACAGGAAGTCTTCCAGATTACTTCCAGCTTAGGTTACATGATTTCCTCCAAGCTCCCGCAGACTCCCCTTCTAAAATAGAGTATAGCACACTATATTACTTGTTTTGACATCATTTTCTGCATTGGATCTTGAGTTTCTCGAGGATAAGGTTTTCATCTGGTTAATCTGCAAACAAAATATCTGCAAACATAGTCCTTATCTCGCCTCTTCAATAAATATTGATGGAAGAAGGTAAGGAAGAAATGGAGGAAGGATGGAAAGAAGGAAAGGAGGGAGGAAGGGAGAAGAGAAGGAAGGAGGGAAGAAGCTAGAGGAAAGCCCTGAGACCTTGGAGCTGTTTACCTTGGTCTTGGCTGGGGAGTGGGAAGGGGCATGGTAGATGGGTATTTATAAAGGAAGCTACACTGATTCAGACACTTCTGGTGGAAAAGCCCAATCTCCCAAGCTTGAATTTCAAGTCCCCCATAATTTGGCTCTAAAAGTCACTTCTTAACTCATCTCTCACAATGAGTGAATTCCTGACACATACACAACCAGGTGGATGGCTTCAAACCATCCACCTCGAACAGGTGCCATCACCTAATAGCCCATCCCATTTTCTCGTCTCTGAACCTTTTGGTCCTCATCTCTCACCTGGGTGGGTTCCTCCCTGGGCTTTGAGGACCTGGCATCTGGCATGAAGAATACTCATCTCTGGGAGGGCAGAGGAGACTAGAGCGATGCAGGGAAGTGAGTGTTTCCATGGAGGGGCTTCCAGGGTGAGCTGACACCTCCAAGGCTGCCTGAGATGGGAATCAGAGGGAGCTCTGCCTGGACTGAGGCTTGGAGGATGAGGGAGGATCCTGGAACATTCCAGACAGAGATGCAGCATGAGCCACAGTCTCTCTAGACCCGAAGGACAGGTGCTTTGCTCTGTCCTCTATCTTGCTATCTTTGTCCAATGAATTCCCTTTCATCCTGGAGGCCCTGAATTTCCTCCTCCCTGAAGTCCTCTCGCTGACGGCAGTGGTCAGCCTGCCTCCTTCCCACCCAGCGCTCAGTACCGGCCTCTCTCAGTCCAAGGCTCCGGCTCTGGCTCTGTTTTGTTTCACGGTCAGAGGTGTAAGCACTGGGCACCCTGACGTGAAGCTTGCTTGAGAACAGATGTCTTCTTCTCTGGGTGGTCCCTGGCAGAGCTGAGAACAGGTGCTCAGCAAAGACCAGACAAATCTCAGCACAGGTGCAGCTGTGAGTACCAGGCATTGCTTTGGGCATCTCAAGTGTGGAGATAAATGTGCATCAGTAAATGCACACNATGAATTCCCTTTCATCCTGGAGGCCCTGAATTTCCTCCTCCCTGAAGTCCTCTCGCTGACGGCAGTGGTCAGCCTGCCTCCTTCCCACCCAGCGCTCAGTACCGGCCTCTCTCAGTCCAAGGCTCCGGCTCTGGCTCTGTTTTGTTTCACGGTCAGAGGTGTAAGCACTGGGCACCCTGACGTGAAGCTTGCTTGAGAACAGATGTCTTCTTCTCTGGGTGGTCCCTGGCAGAGCTGAGAACAGGTGCTCAGCAAAGACCAGACAAATCTCAGCACAGGTGCAGCTGTGAGTACCAGGCATTGCTTTGGGCATCTCAAGTGTGGAGATAAATGTGCATCAGTAAATGCACACAACTGCGTCACCCCGGGGACACCCTGTATGCAGGGTGTGTGTGTGTGTGTGTGTGTGTGTGTGTATGTGAGACAGGGACCACAGCCCCACCCTCCCTGTGTGTGTGTGTGTGTGTGTGTGTGTGTGTGAGAGAGAGACAGGGACCACAGCCTCATCCTCCATGTGTGCGTGTGTGCGTGTGAGACAGGGACCACAGCCCCATCCTCCATGTGTGTGAGTGTGTGTGTGTGTGTGTGAGACAGGGACCACAGCCCCATCCTCCCTGTGTGTGTGTGTGTGTGTGTGTGTGTGTGTGAGACAGGGACCACAACCCCATCCTCCGTGTGTGTGTGTGTGTGTGTGTCAGGGATTACANGTGTGTGTGTGTGTGTGTGTGTGTGTGTGAGACAGGGACCACAACCCCATCCTCCATGTGTGTGCGTGTGTGTGTGTGTGTGTGTGAGACAGGGACCACAACCCCATCCTCCGTGTGTGTGTGTGTGTGTGTGTGTGTGTGTGTGTTACAGGGACCACAGCCTCATCCTCTCTGGATATGTGTGTGTGTGTGAGTGTGTCAGGGACCACAGCCTCAGGCCAGCTCAGAAGAGTCCCAGAAGACTCTGGAAGTTGGAGAGCAAAGTCAGACTGTCCCACATTATCCAATTTTTCTGGCACCAAAATTCCTGCACCCCCAGCCTGGTGGTCGTGAGACTAACCCCGGGCATACCGTTTCAGTGATGTCAGTGCGTCTAATCAGAATCAGAAACACATGCATGAAAGGGCCTGCCTGGGTTCAATGAACACGGGAAATTACACGTTGAGGGGAAGACCCACCGGATGCAACCATTAGAATTCCTGAAGTCTCTACCGTGTGTGTGTTTGGCATCAGGCACACCCCTGACCCCCTCCCCCACACCCGCCCACGTGTAGTGGATGCCAGGGGCTTTTAAACCGTTTCAGTGAGTGCTTGATATCTCAGAGGACATGACACAAAGCCAGGACAGGACTTGTAGCGCACGAAGGGTTTCCTTATCTGGCCCTTCAGTTGCAGTGACGGCATCCTTGNGATGTTCAAGCTGGTTTTAGAAAAGGCAGAGGAACCGTTTCAGTGAGTGCTTGATATCTCAGAGGACATGACACAAAGCCAGGACAGGACTTGTAGCGCACGAAGGGTTTCCTTATCTGGCCCTTCAGTTGCAGTGACGGCATCCTTGTGCACTGGGCGCATAGAGACGGTCACCCCGTTCCCAGATGTGGGGCAGCCTGAGAGAGAAAATGACCAAAGTCATACCCTGAGCTCAATTCCACAGTCCCTTGTTGGCACTGACCCTGCAGAGGCATGGGGACACATTTCATCTGATTTATTGTTCTGGAAATTAAACTGAATTTAGATTTCTTGAAATTTGATTTGATTTTCTCTCAAAATTTAACCATCTTGAAAGACAAAGGTTGATAAGCCCAGTTTATGAATGGGGAGACGGAAGCCCAGAGAGGGGAAGCAGTTTGGCCAAAGTCACACAGTGGGACGGAGGCAGATCTGGACNCTTGAAATTTGATTTGATTTTCTCTCAAAATTTAACCATCTTGAAAGACAAAGGTTGATAAGCCCAGTTTATGAATGGGGAGACGGAAGCCCAGAGAGGGGAAGCAATTTGGCCAAAGTCACACAGTGGGATGGAGGCAGATCTGGACTCACACCCCCGTCACCTGTCTCAGAACAGAGTGGAACCTGGCAGAAAGGGCACTGCCACCCCTGAGCTGTGCTCCCCAGCCCAGAGGCAACAGGCCAGACTTGGGTGGCATGATCAGAAGCCAGAGGAAGGAAGTGCCACTGAGCCCGGGGCGGACCCAGGAGGGAGGAAGCCAGGCCTCGAGGGCGCCCCAGGCTGGCCTGGCCAGGGAGACTGGCTGGCACCCTTCCACGCCTTCCCCAAGAATGTAAGCAATGTCCCGTGACGCGTGGAACTGGCCTCCGCTGCCCCCACAGAGAGATGGGGCCCTGAAGCCTTCTGGAGCCGGGGTGGGCAGTCCCGGCCGAAGGCTGCGTGTCCTTTGGGATGAATGGAACCCACAGAGAGAGGCGGACCCCGGGCTGGAGCCCAGAGGGCAATGGCTGAGGGTGACTGCCTCATTGTGCGGCTTCATCAAGGAACCCATAAGG
>SJYV01007883.1:222451-294784 GCA_006410875.1 Neotragus pygmaeus | reverse complement strand
GGGTCCATGATGGCACTGGAGGAAATCACTGCTTTGTTCCAGAAAAGCGGGCTTCCAGCCATCATCCTCAGAATCATCATCCTTCAGCTGTCTGTTAACCAGAGGGTGGAAACGAGATGAGTGGGGAACCTGTGCGAGAAGGTGGAGTCACCTGGGGAGAAGGATCTCATTACAACTAAGGTTTTCCACCCAAGACCTCATCCAGAAGATCCATTTGGAATGCTGTGTAAATGAACGGGGAATCCAGTCTTGTCTGTGTCTCCAAGGAAGAGAGGAAGCTGGGAGGCTGGAGATGATGGACCAAAGCACCAGGCCCACTTTGAAAGCTCTTCTGTATTTGTGCAATGGGATCATGTAGGACATGAGCCTTGGCCTCACCTTCTCCCATCTCCTGGCGCCATCTGGGATCCTTCCCGCCATATCTGTCTCCCTCTATCTTGCCCGCCCTCCTCTCCCTGTATCTGCCTGTGGCCTCTTTCTTTCTCCCTCCCATTCATTCACCCTCCAGCCTACTGTCCTATTCCTTCCTCTTCCCGTCACCTCTGCCTGGCTTCACCTCCCAGAGGTTGCATTCCCTTTCAGCTCCATCCTGCCAACAGACAAGGCAGGAAGGGTTCAAAGGAAGTCCATCAACTGACACTGACATCCCTCTCTGCCCTTCCGTGTGGTCTCTTAGACTGAGCATGGGCTAGGGCTTTAAACTTCCCCACTGGTAATCAGAACAAATGATCCAAGGGAGGGTGCAGATAAACGACCTCAGCGGAGTCTGGCTCAAGCCCCCTTCCATTTCTGCCATCAGCATCCACTCCTTCAAAAAAATGTTTATGGAGCCTTGATTGTGGATGAGACACTAACCCCACCCTCAAGAGGCTCATGTTTGGCATGGGGGAAGTGAAGTAAAAGTGAAAGCCACTCAGTTGTGTCCAGCTCTTTGAAAACCCATGGACTTGACTACAGTCCATGGGATTCTCCAGGCCAGAATACTGGAGTGGGTAGCCATTATTCCCAACCCAGGCATCGAACCCAGGTTTCCGGCATTGCAGGTAGATTCTTTACCAATTGAGCTACCAGGGGGAGGGGAGAGCAGAAGGCATTTCATTATACTTGGAGCCCAAAGCAGATTGTCATGGAGGTGAAAGGACCCGAGGCTCATGTTTCACTCAGTGAATGACAATCCAGCATCCACAAGTTTAAATGCAACAGAAATCTTGACTTCAGTATCTGAAGGGAATATCAAAGAAAGATTGCATTCCTCACACCTGACAAAGCTTCTGAAAATCCTTTTTTAATAAACTGATTTCAGTCTCTTCCTAAAACCCAGCTCTCCATTGCCCTCACTATCACTGGAAACTCTCTGCTTCTCTGGGGTAAATCCTGCTTGCTGCCTTAGCTTCTCTAATCTTCAGTTGATTGGCCCTTTGCTTCCTTCTTCCCCCCACACAGGGACCAGGCAGTGGCTGGCTCCTCAGGGGAGATGGGAAGGTCCTGGCTTTCAGGGGTTTTCCCTGTTAGGCCACAGCTGTTGTAGGTCCATCACCCCTTCCCCATCCCAACTAGACTTCAGTTTCCAACACAAAAACCCGGCTCAGCACTGCAGCATGTCTGAGGGCAGATCTTGGGGAAAGTGAAAATGTTAATCTCTCAGTGGTGTCTGACTTTTTACAACCCCATGGACTGCAGCCCGCCAGGCTCCCCTGTCCATGGGATATTCCAGGCAAGAATCCTGGAGTGGGTTGCCATTTCCTCCTCCAGGGCATCTTCCTGACCCAGGGATCGAATGCTCGTCTCCAGCATCGCAGGCAGATTCCTTACCATCTGAGCCACCAGGGAAGCCAGGCCTTAGGGAAGGTGTGATTAAAGAACAAGGATGCTGGGACCTTTCCTGGCGGCCAAGTGGCTGAGACACTGCGCTCCCAATGCAGGGGGCCTGGTCAGGTGAAACTAGATCCCACACGTCTTGACTAAGGGTTCGCATGCAGCAGCTAGAGAGCCCATGTGTTGCAACTAAGACCTGGCGCAGTCAGAGAGAGGAAGGAAGGAAGGAAAGAGGAAAGAAGTAAGAAAGGTAAACACGGATGACCACCAGACTACTGAGAGCTCCCGGGCCAGCCCTGCTGTCCGCCTCCTTTGATTCCCGTTCCTCATAAGATCTTGCCTAGAGGAGAGGCAGAACAAGGGAAATGCCTGCTGATGGGCCAGAACTGAGCATTGCTTTCCCAAAAGTTAAAGGGTTAGGATATAAAGATCTATGAAGATCTATAATTAGACCTCATCTAACTAATACTGCAGGGGACTTGGCAATGGAGATGGGCTATTCAAGATCTTAGCCGCCTCCTCCTTGGGTATCCTGTGGGCTTTGGCCCACCCCCCTTTCCTTACTCCTTTCCCAAGGAGGGGTCTGGGGGTGTTTCAGATGCATTTTACATGGAGATGACTTCATGGAGAGTCCAATTGTCCTCAAACTACTTGGCTAAGATCCACTGGAGAAGCAGGTTGTACCACTAACTGGAACCACGTGACTTGCCTGGAGTCACTGTCAAACATCAAGATCAAAGCTACCACTTGTTGAGCACCTACTATGCCTCAGGCCCCATCCTGAGTGCTCACAGTTTTTTGTTTTTTGTTTTTCCTAATCTTTAATAACACTCCGGGTGGCTCAGATGGTAAAAGCAACTGCCTGCAGTGCAGGAGACCCATGTTTGATTCCAGGGTTGGGAAGATCCCCTGGAGAAGGGAATGGCAACCCACTCCAATATTCTGCCTGGAGAATTCCATGAAGAGGGGAGCCTGATGGGCTACAGTCTATAGGGTTGCAAAGAGTCAGACATGACTGAGCGACTAATACTGTTCTTATTTCAAAGATAAGAAAAGTGAGGCTCGGAGAGGGGGAACAGAATTGTCCAAGGTCACATGGCCAGTGTATTACAGAACGAGATTTTTAATTTAGATCTTCCTGACTCCCAAAGTGATGCTTGTACCAGTAGACCTGCCACCTCTCAGAGCTGAATGGCAGTGGAATCTTTCATTTTCCTAAAGAAGAAGGAGGAGGAGCAGGTGGCCTTTCTGGAAACGCTCTTAGGTGGTGGCTGTTCCCTCAGATATGAAGTCTTCACATAGCATTTCTGTATGAGAACATCCAAGAGCTGAAACAGGAGCTGGATCAACCGCCATTTCAAACCTGGTGGTAGAAGGCTGCCAGTGGCTGTTAAAGAAAGGAAGAGAATTCCATCAGAATGTCACTCTATCTCAGATTCATGCTAATCACTCAGCCTTCAGGATGGGGGATAGGGGACTGGCAAGCTCTTATCAGACCACCGAGGCTCCCAGGGCTGCTGAAACTGTCAACCCTGGTTTTTGTTTTTGTTTTAAATCTTGACAGATCTCTTGAAACATTTTAAATAAGTTGAACCTGCCCAAGGCAATCGGATTATTTCAGCTGTTCACCGAGCACCCATTCTTGGCCAGGAGCTGGGCTGGAGAAGTTGGAGAACAGGACATAGTGCTTACCCTTGGAGGATCACAGTTGGTGGGGGTTGGAGGGAAGGCAGACGATACCGTCCAGGTTAGAAAGAGCTTTTAGAGATGCAAGTGTGGGGGAGGTGTGGGGGGCCAGGAAGCCAGAGCTGACCCAGGCTCTGGAGGAGACAGCAGAGAAGAGATACTTCTAGGAATACATGTAGAAGTCTCCAGTGAGAGGCCAGGTCCCAGCAGGAAGGTGGGTTGTGCTATTGTTTAGTAGCTAAGTCGTGTGACTCTTTTTTGACCCCATGGACTGTAGCCAGTCAGGCTCCTTGGTCCATGGGATGCTCCAGGCAAGAATACTGCAGTGGGTTGCCATGCCCTTCTCCAGGGGATCTTTCTGACCCAGGAATCGAACCCACATCTCTTACGTCTCCTGCACTGGCAGGTGGGTTTTTACCACTGGTACCACCTGGGAGGCCCCCTGTAAATAGCACTGGCTCCCAAACAGGTAGATTTCTGGCCAGATAACTGGTTTCCACATCAAAGCCTTTTCGTTGAATTGCTGGGGTGGCTTCCTGGTTGTGACAGGGTTCCAGAATTTTCCTTCTTCCTCTGCTTGAATCCTTCCTTCTCATCAGCACTCTCCAAAGGTGGGACCCCTGCCCGTGCCTCCCTGGGACCTCTATGCAGCTGGAAAGAGACAGAGGAGTAGACGAATCACACAAAGAGCCAGGGTCTGGAAAGGCCCTCCAGCTTCCAGCCCTCCTGTGGCGTGGGTGGGTGGGGTCTCTGTAGGCCTGGGGTGGATGCTGGTGTGCTCTGGGCTGATCATCAAGCTACTCTCAGGCACAAATTTCATCCCTGTTATTGCACATGGGCTTCCCTGGTGGCTCAGTGGTAAAGAACCCTCCTGCAGGAGAATGGGTTCAATTCCTGGTCAGGAAGATTCCCTGGAGAAGATGTCTACCCACTCCAGTATTCTTGCCTCGGAAATCCTATGGACAGAGGAGCCTGGCAGGCTACAGTCCATGGGGTTGCAAAAGAGCCAGTCATGACTTAGTGACTAAAAAACAACAAATGGGACCGAATTTCCTGAAGGAGGACCAGTTACAGAAGTAGTTCAATCCTTCATAAGACTGATGGAGAAACTGGGACCCAGAGAGGGGAAAACACTTGCCAAAATCACACAGCAAGGCCCCGGTCTCCCACTTAGAGCCCCTCTCTTTCCTCACTCCACCGTGTTCACTACTCTATTGCAGTGAGGTTCCTTCACTACAAAAAAACTCACAGGATGGAAAATCCCTCAACTGTCTCCATTTGGGCTTATATTTTAGAAATTCACGGACATCTATTTCAGTTTTGGTTATTTTGTTTTTTCAAAATAAATGCTGACAATTCAAGCATCCTTTGTTGTGCTGGATCCTGGAAGAATAATTTTTAGGGATTTCAAGATCTCACTTAACAAGCTTTACATCTTGATGAAATGCTGATTTTCATATTGTTCTCAAACTGCACAGTTGCAGAAGCCAAAGCCAAATGAAAGCAGGCTATTTCGAAGGAAGAAGTTTACAATTTAAATCCATGACAAGTGATGACAAGTCTGAGGGTGAATGAAGCAATGAACACAGCGTGTGCATGGAAAGGCAGCTAGGTACAGTGAGAGGCAGTCAGCTTCTGGATGGGGTCTGGCTCAGACCCTGACCTGGCCCCTACTGGCTGTGTGACCTCTAAGGACCTGCCAGTCTACCACCCGGGACTTCAGTATCCTCATATATGAAATGGATTCAATCCTACTCACATTACGAGGTCCCTTGCAAGATAAGATGTATGTAAATTGCTTGGTGAAGTTAAGCCACCAAACACAATCCCATCTGTAAATGATAAAGGGACTCTGGGCTGGCAGCAAGAATTCAGCTAGTTGTTGTGGCTTCCTGACAAGCAAGTGACAAGAAATTGATGTGTTCCTCACACAGGGCTGGTGCTCATTGTGGTTTTGGGGGGCAGATTTTTATTTATCTATTTATTTGAATGTGTCAGGTCTTGGTTGCTGCACCCAAGATCTTTGTGGCATCATGCGGGATCTTTTGCTGCAGTGCCCAGGCTTATTCGCTTTGCTGCATGTGAGGTCTTAGTTCCCCAATCAGGGATCAAACCCACGTCTCCTGCACAGCAAGGCGGATTCTTAACCACTGGACCACCAGGGAAGTCCCTCACTGTGGTGTTGAGTTTAGTTACGGTGTTAAAGGGAACTTTACAGTGTTAATAGGGAGCTTGGTTGGGAGGCACTGTGATGGATGAGAAAGAAAACAGACCCAGGAGTCAAGGGATTGGATTTGATAACTGATGTGTGATGGTGGGCAGGTTATCCTCCTCTCTGGCCTGGACCTCCCATGTGGACACTGAGCTAGAAGGTCAGAAATTGCAGTTGGCACCTGGGTCATGGGCAGCTCTANGGAACTTTACAGTGTTAATAGGGAGCTTGGTTGGGAGGCACTGTGATGGATGAGAAAGAAAACAGACCCAGGAGTCAAGGGATTGGATTTGATAACTGATGTGTGATGGTGGGCAGGTTATCCTCCTCTCTGGCCTGGACCTCCCATGTGGACACTGAGCTAGAAGGTCAGAAATTGCAGTTGGCACCTGGGTCATGGGCAGCTCTAAGCAGTACCTGGAATAGGGGGTGACACAAAAATATTTCGAATGAAGGAATTAGTGGTGGCCGCCTTGGGTTCAGTATTGAGAACTGAGAATCCTTACCCAGGTTTCACAGGAACATGGACAGTGATTAAGGAGCAAGACTGATGCCTTTGAACTGTGGTGTTGCAGAAGATTCTTGAGTCCCTTGGACTGCAAGGAAATCCAACCAGTCCATCCTAAAGGAAATCAGTCCTGAATATTCATTGGAAGGACTGATGCTGAAGCTGAAACTCCAATACTTTGGACACCTGATGTGAAGAACTGACCCATTGGAAAAGACCTGATGCTGGGAAAGATTGACAGAAGGAGGAGAAGGGGACGACAGAGGATGAGATGGTTGGATGGCATTACCGACTCGATGGACATGAGTTTGAGTGAACTCTGGGAGTTGAGTGATGGACAGGGAGGCCTGGTGTGCTGCCGTCCATGGGGTTGCAAGAAGTCGGACACAACTGAGCCACTGAACTGAATGAGCAAGACCTGATGGGAAAAGGGCTTCATTCTGGGCTACAGTTACTGACCCTGGACTCGATGGACACCAAGCTGCTGTGAGCAACAGACAGCATCAGGTTCTGTGCCTGCTCGAGGAACCGATCACTAACCACCTGGAGAGCTGTGAGCGGGGCTGTGCCTACACGACCCCAGGGGGTGTCCTTCACCTCGTCCCCAGGGTGCCTCCCAGAGCTGGGCAGCACAGTGGCTCTGGGGGGGAGCACTGGCCTGGGAGCCCAGAGACCTGGCTTTCTGCTGCCCTGGATGGGGATCGGCCCCCAGGTGCCTAAGGGGCCATACCCAAGTCCCTCCTCTCTGGGCCTCAGCTTCCACATCCTGGCTCAAAACCAGTGGCTCCTACAGGCTCTCCTCCGACCTTGTTCTCAGCACTTGGATGCTTAGGGGTTCTAGCCACCTTGCCACAGTGCTGGGCCCCAGATTTGGGCAAACAAAGCTTGTTTCTGAGCAGCTGTAAAGACAGACTGCAACTTCAGACAAACAGAGGTGGTGGCGCTGCTGGGGCGCTAGGTGGCGGAGCGGGGGGCACGGTTCTGGCAGAGACCATTTTCCCCACCCCATCCTGCAGCTCTGAAACCCTGGGACTAGAGACCAGGCCCTTCGTCCCCTCTTTGGAGCACTTGTGAGGCAGTGACCTTTGGACCTGCAGGTGGGATGCACGCCCTTCCTGTCCTGGCTCAAAGGAGAGTCTAGCCCCTCCTTTGCCCCTGAACACCAGCTCTGCAGACTTCACAGTAGTTATCCGTACTGGCCTTATTGGGCCCTTCTCTGAGCCTATGTGGGCTTCCCTGGTGGCTTAGCTGGTAAAGAAGCTGCCTGCAATGCTGAGACCTGGGATTGATCCCTAGGTTGGGAAGATTCCCTGGAGAAGGGAAAGGCTACCCATTCCAGTCTTCTGGCCTGGAGAATTCCATGGACTGTATAGTCCATGGGGTTCCAGAGTCAGACACAACTGAGCGACTTTCACTTTCATTGAGCCTATGCACTGTCCAACCCTCCTGCCTGGAGTCTCCTCCTCCTTCAGAGGTACCCTTCAAAGCCCCACTTGAGCATCACCATATGGGGGCAGGAGATGGCCAAGTCCCTCCCCTCCAGAGATAATCACCCTCTCTTCTCCTTCTATTTCAAGGTTTTCCCACAGAGCACTTAACACACTGGGTGAGCGTGGTCTCACCCCCACCGCACCTGGGAGTGCTTCCTGGGGAGGGGTGGTATCTGCACAGAGCAAAGGCAGACACTGCTGGGGAGGCCTGACCTTGTGCTGCAGCATGTGAGTGGCAGGATTGGAGCTGCAGAGACCGGAGGGTTGCTGTGCCTCCCTGGTCTTCGCTGCTGCCTCCCCCAGCCCTGGGACCCAGCAAGCTGCCTGGAGGAGCATTCTCTGAGCATCCTGGGGTGGGTCGTCCTGTGTGGTAGAGAGAGGCAGACATAAACACGACTGAGAGAGACGAGCCCTTCTCCCAGGGAACTGCTATCTGCACAGACCCGTCTGTGATGCATTGAAATAAATTCCTTCCAGCAGGGATTTATCTTTCCTGCAAATGTGTGTGTGTGTGTGTGTGTGTGTGTGTGTGGCAAGTGTTAAAACTAGTTTTTGAGATCTGTTAATGAATGCCAGAGTGATTATGTTGTGATCCCCATCAATTATACTGAAAAATCAGGTAACCAGACTATTTATGTAAGAGATGTGTGGGCTTCTTGTTCACTCTCTGAAAGAACATTCCTGAAAGGGTCATTTTTTATTTCCTGAGATGCCTTTTCTCCTACTTGCTTGAAGGTTGGAAAATTGCTCCCTTTCCCCCATTTTCATTCTTCACCAGTGTGTATTTCCCTGTGTCACATTTCCCCCGACACCTCCGGTCCCCTGGAGAAGCNCCATTGGAAAAGACCTGATGCTGGGAAAGATTGACAGAAGGAGGAGAAGGGGACGACAGAGGATGAGATGGTTGGATGGCATTACCGACTCGATGGACATGAGTTTGAGTGAACTCTGGGAGTTGAGTGATGGACAGGGAGGCCTGGTGTGCTGCCGTCCATGGGGTTGCAAGAAGTCGGACACAACTGAGCCACTGAACTGAATGAGCAAGACCTGATGGGAAAAGGGCTTCATTCTGGGCTACAGTTACTGACCCTGGACTCGATGGACACCAAGCTGCTGTGAGCAACAGACAGCATCAGGTTCTGTGCCTGCTCGAGGAACCAATCATTAACCACCTGGAGAGCTGTGAGCGGGGCTGTGCCTACACGACCCCAGGGGGTGTCCTTCACCTCGTCCCCAGGGTGCCTCCCAGAGCTGGGCAGCACAGTGGCTCTGGGGGGGAGCACTGGCCTGGGAGCCCAGAGACCTGGCTTTCTGCTGCCCTGGATGGGGATCGGCCCCCAGGTGCCTAAGGGGCCATACCCAAGTCCCTCCTCTCTGGGCCTCAGCTTCCACATCCTGGCTCAAAACCAGTGGCTCCTACAGGCTCTCCTCCGACCTTGTTCTCAGCACTTGGATGCTTAGGGGTTCTAGCCACCTTGCCACAGTGCTGGGCCCCAGATTTGGGCAAACAAAGCTTGTTTCTGAGCAGCTGTAAAGACAGACTGCAACTTCAGACAAACAGAGGTGGTGGCGCTGCTGGGGCGCTAGGTGGCGGAGCGGGGGGCACGGTTCTGGCAGAGACCATTTTCCCCACCCCATCCTGCAGCTCTGAAACCCTGGGACTAGAGACCAGGCCCTTCGTCCCCTCTTTGGAGCAGTTGTGAGGCAGTGACCTTTGGACCTGCAGGTGGGATGCACGCCCTTCCTGTCCTGGCTCAAAGGAGAGTCTAGCCCCTCCTTTGCCCCTGAACACCAGCTCTGCAGACTTCACAGTAGTTATCCGTACTGGCCTTATTGGGCCCTTCTCTGAGCCTATGTGGGCTTCCCTGGTGGCTTAGCTGGTAAAGAAGCTGCCTGCAATGCTGAGACCTGGGATTGATCCCTAGGTTGGGAAGATTCCCTGGAGAAGGGAAAGGCTACCCATTCCAGTCTTCTGGCCTGGAGAATTCCATGGACTGTATAGTCCATGGGGTTCCAGAGTCAGACACAACTGAGCGACTTTCACTTTCATTGAGCCTATGCACTGTCCAACCCTCCTGCCTGGAGTCTCCTCCTCCTTCAGAGGTACCCTTCAAAGCCCCACTTGAGCATCACCATATGGGGGCAGGAGATGGCCAAGTCCCTCCCCTCCAGAGATAATCACCCTCTCTTCTCCTTCTATTTCAAGGTTTTCCCACAGAGCACTTAACACACTGGGTGAGCGTGGTCTCACCCCCACCGCACCTGGGAGTGCTTCCTGGGGAGGGGTGGTATCTGCACAGAGCAAAGGCAGACACTGCTGGGGAGGCCTGACCTTGTGCTGCAGCATGTGAGTGGCAGGATTGGAGCTGCAGAGACCGGAGGGTTGCTGTGCCTCCCTGGTCTTCGCTGCTGCCTCCCCCAGCCCTGGGACCCAGCAAGCTGCCTGGAGGAGCATTCTCTGAGCATCCTGGGGTGGGTCGTCCTGTGTGGTAGAGAGAGGCAGACATAAACACGACTGAGAGAGACGAGCCCTTCTCCCAGGGAACTGCTATCTGCACAGACCCGTCTGTGATGCATTGAAATAAATTCCTTCCAGCAGGGATTTATCTTTCCTGCAAATGTGTGTGTGTGTGTGTGTGTGTGTGTGTGTGGCAAGTGTTAAAACTAGTTTTTGAGATCTGTTAATGAATGCCAGAGTGATTATGTTGTGATCCCCATCAATTATACTGAAAAATCAGGTAACCAGACTATTTATGTAAGAGATGTGTGGGCTTCTTGTTCACTCTCTGAAAGAACATTCCTGAAANTGTGTGTGTGTGGCAAGTGTTAAAACTAGTTTTTGAGATCTGTTAATGAATGCCAGAGTGATTATGTTGTGATCCCCATCAATTATACTGAAAAATCAGGTAACCAGACTATTTATGTAAGAGATGTGTGGGCTTCTTGTTCACTCTCTGAAAGAACATTCCTGAAAGGGTCATTTTTTATTTCCTGAGATGCCTTTTCTCCTACTTGCTTGAAGGTTGGAAAATTGCTCCCTTTCCCCCATTTTCATTCTTCACCAGTGTGTATTTCCCTGTGTCACATTTCCCCCGACACCTCCGGTCCCCTGGAGAAGCGAGACCCTCCTCCAGCCTCCCACGTGCCTTCTGTCTCACCAAGAAAACCTTGGAGATTTGAAACCAAGTTGGAAGAAATACAGCTCCTTTGGTTTTTCTCTTTTGTAAACAGATTTGACAAAACCGAGTGGGAAGAACCCAAGAATGGGTGTGAGGAGAGCTGACTTCCCTTCCCGGACCTGCCATGAAGTTGCTGAAGACATGGGCAGATCCCTTCTCCCTTCTGTTTCCTTGAGTGTAAAGTGAAGGATGAAGACGATCTGGGGGTCTGAGTGTCTGGGGTTGGAAAGTCCTATAGTTGAATCTAAGGATGTTTTTCTCTTGGAGTTTCCTAACACAACCCATCTGCCTAGTGAGATAATCCAAACTGAGACTGGTCCACCCTCAGGGAAATGCTGTCCCAGGGATTCAAATGATGACAGTGTTGTTCAGTCACTCAGTCGTGTCCAACTCTTTGACCCCCATGAACTGCACCATACCAGGCTCCTCTGTCCTTCAATAGCTCCCAGAGTTTGCTCAAACTCATGTCCATGGTGGCTCAGATGGTAAAGAAACCACCTGCAATGTGGGAGACGTGGTTTAGATCCCTGGGTTGGGAAGATCCCCTGGAGAAAGGCATGGCAACCTACTCCAGTATTCTTGCCTGGAGAATCCCCATGGACAGAGGAGCCTGGCGGGCAACAGTCCATGGGGTCACAAAGAGTTGGACACAACTGAGTGACTAAACACATACGTGACCATTGAGTCAGTGATGCCATCCCACCATCTCCTCCTGAGTCGCCCCCATCTCCTCCTGCTCTCAACCTTCCCCAGCATCAGGGTCTTTTCTGGCCTTAATGAGCTCTAGTTACTTGATAGGATGTGGTCAGAGGGTCTTTCCCTGAAAAGTCATCTGCACCCCAGGCTGGGTGTCCCATCACCTTGCCAAGCACATGCCCATGCAGACTTGAGGCTGACTCCCTATTGGCAGACACTTCTCCTGTTCCTTCCACACTCCCTACTGGGGCAACCGTTACAAGTCAGAGCTGAGTGCACCCTCTTTTAGTGTTTGTGTCTCTTGGACTTCATCCAGCCACACAGCAAAGACAGAAAGTGGAGACTAAAGTGTTTCCTAAAAGCAAGTCCCTCACGCTGAATGACCTGACGACAAGAGGACAAGCCAGCCAAGAGGAGATTTCCCAACCTGGTGTCCCTCTTGTCTTCTTTGAAATTGTACATTTCTAGAGGGTGGAATGAACTGAGAGAGAAGTGTTGACATAGACACACTGCCATATGTTAAATGGATAGCTAGTGGGCAGGTGCTGTAGAGCACAGGAGCTCAGCTAGGTGCTCTGTGATGCCCTAGAGGGGTGGGAATGGGAGTGGGGAGCGGGGCTCAAGAGGGAGGGGATATATAAATACACACAGCTGATTCAGTTTGTTGTACAGCGGAAATTGACACAACATTCAGTTCAGTTCAGTCTCAGTCATGTCAGACTCTTTGCGACCCCGTGGACTGCAGCACGCACGGACACAACATTATAAAGCAATTATCCCCCAACTAAAAAAAAAAGAAGTTGTACATTTCCACCCTGGAAAAAAAAAAAAGGACCATCATTGACTTGGCCTGAATGAGGACAACTTCGCATGCACCAAGGTTGTGAGCTCTAGTTAAAACCAACCCCTGAGCTGGCTTGCCTTCTCTGCCCTTGAACTGTCCCTTCCTTCCCTGGCTGGAGAAATGGCCCCATCTCTCCGGGAATGACCATTTCCACTCAGCCTTCTGCCAACCAGCACACAGGCACTAGACAGTTTCATGAGTGAGAAATCCCCTTCTATTGTGTTAAGCTCAGACATTTGGGGGCTCATTCTTAGAGCAGCTAGCACTACCCTAGCTGATCTGATTTGCTCTTTAGACCTCTTAGCACTTCATCATAGCCTTTGTGTCTTCCTGTCTCACTAGCCTGGGAGCTCTTGGAGAGAAAAGTCTTTATCTGATTTGTCTTTATATTCTTGAGCCTGATGTCATGACTTCAATGTGTGTTGAGTGAATGAATGAATATTGAAAGTGGCTGGTCATTTAAACTTATAACGAGAAAGAGAAGCTGAATCTGTTGTCAGACATTTTTCTCCCCATCAAAACAGGACTGGAAATCCTAGAAGGCTTCCTGGAAGAGATGATTGAAATTAAAAAATTTTTTTTTAAAAATTAGGTTAGATAGCAAGGGAGGGACATCCCTGAAACCAGGGACCACAGTGGACACGAAGGTGGTTGAAATAGTTGGCAAGCTGGAGAGTGGGGAGTGATTGGAGAGAGGCAGAGATAGGATTTGGGGGAGTGAGAGAAGAGACACCAAAAAACTGTATTAAGAAGAAGGAAGTGACAGAGAAGAACTCTAACCTTCACCAGGCACTGACCTGTCATCCATATTCTCCCTTGTCTCCAGGTTCACTCTGGGAGATTTTACAAATGAGCCTCAGACACTGAAGCATCCACCAAGGCCACCTGGCAGGTAGACCAGGTTGCTTCCATGCTCTTTTCTCCATCACATCAACCATGCCTGGGCTGCTCTGCAACAGAGCGGGGCAACCACTGCCCTCCCCATCTCTTCCCAGCAGCCACAAGCTTCTCCAAGGCAAGAAGGTAGACATGACCCAAGGAGCACTGGCCTCAGAGTCAAGACACCCAGGCCTCTGCTTAGTGCTGTGTGACCTTAAAAAAGTCCTTTTTCTTCTCTGAGGCTCAACTCACTCATCAGAAACATGACAAACTGGGGCCAGATGCCCTTCCAAGGCTTCTGACTAAATTGGCCCAGGATCCATCTCTGCCTCCCGGGAAGGACAGCCTCTTACAAGTGAAGGAGAGAGGTCTTTGGAAGTTCTGTACCTGGAAGGGGCAAGAGAGGAGGAGGACTGTGGCGTGAGGGCCGAGCAGACAGGCAAGAGGAGAGAGAGGACTCGACTGCAGCTCCCTCTTGGCCCTCGGATTTGGAGAGGCTGTAAGGGGAAACAGCAGAACACAAGGAAGCAGGTAGGAACCGGAGGTCAGCTGTCTCAGCCATGTTCGCTCAAGGACCCAACCTCGGGGCTTCAGACCTTCAGGTAACAGAGGAAGAGCTCTGCTTCCATGAGCTCTTTCTGTAGCACCAGATAAACATGTCATCGTTTCTGTCATCATCTCTCCCAGAGCCAAGCACCCACAGTGATTGCTTTTGGTGAAAAGACATTCCTAGTGCTTGGGCTGAATAAGTGTATCTCCTTCACCATCCATTTTTGCTACTCAGGATGTAAGATGCAGAGTAGGGTGGAAAACTTTTGGTACTTAATGTAGTCATTGATTCTTTGAGTCAATGCATCTTTATTCAGCACCTGTTATATACTTAGTTCAAGCACTGCGAGGAGATCAAATTAGCAAATCCTAAAGGAAATCAACTTCTGAATATTCATGGGAAGGACTGATGTTGAAGCTGAAGCTCTAATACTTTGGCCACCTAATGTGAAGAGCCACCTCATTGGAAAGGACTCTGATGCTGGGAAGACTGAAGGCAAAAGGGGAAGCAGGGAGCGTGTGGGCAGAGGATGAGATGGTTGGATGGCATCACTGACACAATGGACATGAATTTGAGCAAACTCTGGGAGATAGTGAAGGACAGGGGATCCTGGCATGCTGCAGTCCATGGGGTCACAGAGAGGGGAACATGACTTAGCAACTGAATAATGAAAACAGTATCCTAAGTCCTGCACTACATACCAGGAATGCCATAGCAGACAAGTCAGTCTTCATGGACCTGACAGCGTGGGGATGTACAGGCAGTCACAGTGATTCTATCAACAGGATTCCTCATACAGGATTGTCCACAAAGGCATACCAGAGAGCTCCCAAGAGACAGCAGTGGGGTCTACGGGCTTTCTTTTTTAATACAATTTTTTTTTCTTTATATTGGAGCATAGTTGATTAACAGGCCTTCCCAGGTGGCTCAGTGGATAAAGAATCTGCCTGCAGTGTAGGAGATAAAGGCAGACATGGGTTCAACCCCTGGGTTGAGAAGATCTCCTGGAGGAGGGCATGGCAATCCTGTCCAATATTCTCACCTGGAGAATCCCATGGACAGAGGAGCCTGGTGGGCTACAGTCCATAGGGTCACAAAGAGTCAGACATGACTGAAGTGAATGAACACACATGGATAGTTGATAAACAGTGCTGTGTTAGTTTCAGATGTACAGCAAAGTGATGCGGTTATACATATGCATGTATCTGTTCTTTTTCAAACTCTTTTCCCATTTAGGTTACTACAGAGTATTGAGCAGAGTTCCCTGTGCTATTTACAGTAGGTTCTTTTTGGTTATCTATTTTAAATATAGCAGTGTGTGCATATCTATCCCAAACTCCCAGTCTACCCCTCCTGCTGATTTTAGATGGACCATCCAGNGACCCAAGGAGCACTGGCCTCAGAGTCAAGACACCCAGGCCTCTGCTTAGTGCTGTGTGACCTTAAAAAAGTCCTTTTTCTTCTCTGAGGCTCAACTCACTCATCAGAAACATGACAAACTGGGGCCAGATGCCCTTCCAAGGCTTCTGACTAAATTGGCCCAGGATCCATCTCTGCCTCCCGGGAAGGACAGCCTCTTACAAGTGAAGGAGAGAGGTCTTTGGAAGTTCTGTACCTGGAAGGGGCAAGAGAGGAGGAGGACTGTGGCGTGAGGGCCGAGCAGACAGGCAAGAGGAGAGAGAGGACTCGACTGCAGCTCCCTCTTGGCCCTCGGATTTGGAGAGGCTGTAAGGGGAAACAGCAGAACACAAGGAAGCAGGTAGGAACCGGAGGTCAGCTGTCTCAGCCATGTTCGCTCAAGGACCCAACCTCGGGGCTTCAGACCTTCAGGTAACAGAGGAAGAGCTCTGCTTCCATGAGCTCTTTCTGTAGCACCAGATAAACATGTCATCGTTTCTGTCATCATCTCTCCCAGAGCCAAGCACCCACAGTGATTGCTTTTGGTGAAAAGACATTCCTAGTGCTTGGGCTGAATAAGTGTATCTCCTTCACCATCCATTTTTGCTACTCAGGATGTAAGATGCAGAGTAGGGTGGAAAACTTTTGGTACTTAATGTAGTCATTGATTCTTTGAGTCAATGCATCTTTATTCAGCACCTGTTATATACTTAGTTCAAGCACTGCGAGGAGATCAAATTAGCAAATCCTAAAGGAAATCAACTTCTGAATATTCATGGGAAGGACTGATGTTGAAGCTGAAGCTCTAATACTTTGGCCACCTAATGTGAAGAGCCACCTCATTGGAAAGGACTCTGATGCTGGGAAGACTGAAGGCAAAAGGGGAAGCAGGGAGCGTGTGGGCAGAGGATGAGATGGTTGGATGGCATCACTGACACAATGGACATGAATTTGAGCAAACTCTGGGAGATAGTGAAGGACAGGGGAGCCTGGCATGCTGCAGTCCATGGGGTCACAGAGAGGGGAACATGACTTAGCAACTGAATAATGAAAACAGTATCCTAAGTCCTGCACTACATACCAGGAATGCCATAGCAGACAAGTCAGTCTTCATGGACCTGACAGCGTGGGGATGTACAGGCAGTCACAGTGATTCTATCAACAGGATTCCTCATACAGGATTGTCCACAAAGGCATACCAGAGAGCTCCCAAGAGACAGCAGTGGGGTCTACGGGCTTTCTTTTTTAATACAATTTTTTTTTCTTTATATTGGAGCATAGTTGATTAACAGGCCTTCCCAGGTGGCTTAGTGGATAAAGAATCTGCCTGCAGTGTAGGAGATAAAGGCAGACATGGGTTCAACCCCTGGGTTGAGAAGATCTCCTGGAGGAGGGCATGGCAATCCTGTCCAATATTCTCACCTGGAGAATCCCATGGACAGAGGAGCCTGGTGGGCTACAGTCCATAGGGTCACAAAGAGTCAGACATGACTGAAGTGAATGAACACACATGGATAGTTGATAAACAGTGCTGTGTTAGTTTCAGATGTACAGCAAAGTGATGCGGTTATACATATGCATGTATCTGTTCTTTTTCAAACTCTTTTCCCATTTAGGTTACTACAGAGTATTGAGCAGAGTTCCCTGTGCTATTTACAGTAGGTTCTTTTTGGTTATCTATTTTAAATATAGCAGTGTGTGCATATCTATCCCAAACTCCCAGTCTACCCCTCCTGCTGATTTTAGATGGACCATCCAGGGAAGCCTCTCAGGGAAGGGACATTTGAGCTAAAATATGCCTGATGAGATAGAGCCAGCCAGGCAGAGAGCTGGTTGGAGGGAGCCTAGGAGAAGGATCTTGGTGAAAAGACCCCAGGGGCCAATGCTGTCTAGAACCCAAGGCCATGGATTTTCGGCTACTCACTCCTGGGACGGAGGCATTTGGGAAGCAGACCCTCAAGGAAAGACCAAGCAAACTCTCCAGTCCACAGGAAATCACAACCTTGGATCCTGGGGTCTGTCCTCATCATTCCTGATGTTTGACAACTATTTCCTTCCCACTCCGGGCCCAGCGTCCAAGTGCAGAAACAGCGGAGCACGCCAATGAAATTGATTTAGTGTCGGCCATGCACTCTCTTCCCCAGCCCCGGGCAGGGGAGATTTATGGCTCCTGGAAGTACCACCCCTCCCCGCTTCCTGTAAATCTCCCACCACATTTTGGGCTGCTGGAGCTATTTGGGTAACCTTTATCTGAACCAGAACTTCCTCGCCAGGAACTTCAGAGGGTACCTCCAGGAAGGACGGGAGAACCCCAGGGGCCAACTTGTTTTGGGGATTCCAGGCCTGCAGAGGACAGCTGCTCCGCAGGCATTAGGCAGAGAACAGAGTTCTTCTTTGATGCCGTGATGGCTCTGTGGGGATGTCACAAACCCCCAAAGGGACGTTTAGGGTTTATGGAGGGTGTGTGGATAGGCAGCAGGCTATGAAGCCTGAACGTCGAGGCCCTTGAAATAAAAAGGATGGAGGGACCGTCGGAGGCCAGATGCCCACGGCTGCAAGGGATGCTGAACGTGGTAGAAGAGAGAGCATAGCTTTGAATCAGACGTGTTGTACAGATGTTGCATTATATTATATATCAACGTGTTCACGGTCTGTCTCCCTGCCTGGAATCTCATCTCCATGAGGCCGGCTCTTTGATTATTCCCAGATACATCCTCAGCACCTAGAGCCATGCCTGGCATGTAGTTAGCTCTCAGTGATCAGTGAGTCAGTGCATAAGTCTGGAGGTTCTGTATCCAGCACCACATGATCTTGAGTGAAGGGTTGCCTCTCCAAGCCTTAGGTTCCTCCTCTGGATATTGACAATAGAACTGACCAATTAGGATAGTCAAGGAGATGCAATTTGCTTATACGTTTCAGTAAACCTCATCTCCCTTCTCTTTCTTCTCTGCTGGTCCCCTCTGAACCCTTGCAGACAAAAATTACAAGCTGAAAGCAGCAGAGGCTGGGCCTTCAGGTTGGGAGTACTTCCCTTTGCAGAAAGAGCTATCACAATGGACAAGTCACTTTTAAAATGTGTGTTTCTTCGTGATTTCACAACTAAGNCAGAGATGGATGGCTTTTCCAGTTAATTCCCATTTGGGGATGTGAGTCTGAGCACCTCACTTTCACCATCTAGGTCTCAAGTTCCTCCACATGTAAAACGGGCACTGTGATGACTCCACAAGATGACACAGTGATTAGAAAGGATTTCAACCTGGGGCTTCCCTGGTGGTCCAGTGGCTAAGACTTCACGCTGCCAATATAGAGGGCCTGGGTTAAACCCTGGTCAGCGAACTAGATCCCACGTGCCACAACTAAGCGTTCGAATGTTGCAATGAAGATCAAAGATCCTGCACGCTGCAACTAAGACCCAGGGCAGCCAAAGAAATAAACAAAAATAGGGCTTCCCTGGTGGTCCAGTGGTTAAGAATCTGCCTTGTAATGCAAAGGATGCTGGTTCAATCCCTGGTCCAGGAAAATCCCACATGCCAAAAAGCAATGAGGCTCATGTACCACAACTACTGAGCTTGCACTCTAGAGCCCAGGAGCCACAACTTCTGAGCCCACGTGCTGCAGCTACCGAAGCCCACAACAAGAGAAGCTACCGTGATGAGAAGCCCTCTTACTGCAGCTAGAAATCAGCCCTCGCCTGCTGCAACTAGAGAAAGCCTGCTCACAGCAATAAAGACCTGGGATGGTCAAATAAATAATTAAAAAATAAATATGTCTGAAAAGGAAAGAAGTGATTTAATCCAATGGACAGTGGAAGAAAGCAATTTCTATCAGTAACTTTCATGGGCAGTAAATTTCAATGTCACAGGCTTTACCTCACAGAAGACAAGGCCGGAGACAACAGCCTGAAATAAGGGTTTGGGGATCTCACAGCCTCCCCGCTTCTCGAGACTCTTCAGGCACCATTACCTGAAGCTTTGGGCTGTCAGCTGCCTGAGCCTGGCCCCCAGATGTTCAGGGAAAGTGGGACATTGGCCCTCAATTAGCTGAGTAATGGCTTCAATTCCCTCCTGCTCCCTACCCCTTAATTATCTGCCCACTGCCTCCCTCCCCCAGCTCAGGAATGCCACAGCCCTGCTCTTTTCCCAGCCTGGAAGCCACGAGAGCAAGTCACTTTGGTAGGATGTGTCCCCCAGCTGCAGGCAGCCCAGGGAGAGGCAGGCAGGCCCTGGCAGGTCCAGAGTGCTCTTTGATCCTCGTCTTCCCACTCTGGACCTCCGGGGAATTGGGGTGAGCCTGCCAGCCAAATGAGCAGCTGAGCTAGATGACCTCGGAAAGTCTGTAGGGCGAAATGGGCGGAACCGGAGATTTGGCACAGGACCTATAAGAGCTGTCCAACCTTGTGTAGCTGCTTTTCTTTCTCCAGCCTCAGTTTTTTCCATCTGTGAAATGGAGCTAATGAGGTTTCTCCAGAAAGGTTGTGTCTTTTAGGGTTAAGACAGTCAACTAGGTAACATGCACGCATAACTAAACAGGTGCCTGGCACACAGGCATGGCTCTGAATTAGCCTGCTTTCCCTCCCGCTTCTCCACTCCATCCATCAGCGATAACCCTTTATGCCAGCAAGGCAGCTAAATGAAGCGGGAAGAGTTTCAAAGCAAGGTTCGTGGCAAGTAAAGCCCATCTGAGCTTCCAGCCTTGGCTTCCTCATCTGTAAAATGATGCTCCCCAAGGGGACTTACATCTTCTTATGTTCTAGGAACACAGAAAGAGAGCATCCTTGAAGCCCCAGGGACTTCATCCCGGACTAAGCCCCTAGTCGCACAGGCTCCCTGCAGGTTTTCCCACCAAGGTAAATGGAGTCGTTAGCACTGTATCTTAATTACCACTAATGATGGTAAATTCACCTGATTACGTAAAACAGGGCTTTCTAGCCTGATTTGTTTCCTAAGCTGAATTGGAACATTGAAATTTTCAACAGAGTCATTCCAGCTCTGCAGCTGAACCTAATTGGTCAGTTGCAGGTTATTAACAGTGGCTTTGACCTCTTCTGGGACTCGCCACTGGGGACAAATATGAACCAAAGGAAAAAGCCTCCAGCCAGATCAGGGAAGTCCCAGTGATGGAAGGTGGGTTGTCCCTTGGCTACTCCAATTAATTCTTGTGTCAGCCATTTTCAGAGGTTTCCTTAAGTATTCACCTTTTTTTCCCTTCACATTTCATAAAATGTTTTAAATCTAGACTCCATCAAACTGGCACTTCTAGGAAATTCACTAAGGAGAATTAGATTTGGAGTTAGTTTTATCTTCATTTCCTCACTGTGATCCTGGATCGGGGATTGTACCCACGTCTCCTGCATTGGCAGGTGGATTCTTTACCACTGAGCCACTAGGAAGCCCTGTGCTGATTTCTTGATGAAGATTGAGAATGATGGTGGGAAAAAGGTACTTACATATTTGTTTATTGTCTGATTAGTGCTTGTGAAGATTCCTTAGGGTCCAGGTACCATCTCTTACTGTTCAGATCCAAGAACCATGTCATCAGGATCTTCACTGTCAAAGCCTTGGCTCTTTATTAGTTTTCTATCTCCCATGGAGAAACCATTCAATGGCTCCACTGAATCTGCTCAGATTGAAACAGTATAGAGCAGCTTGCCTCTGTTGTTCCACAACACCATTTACTGAAGGCTGGTCACATGACCACCAATGTGTGTCTCACCCACAACAGGCAGGAAAACATGATCGGTTACTCGTTTTCTGGTTATGTAAAATTTCCTGTTTGGAATTTTATAACAGAATGACACATCGTGAGTGCTTTAGGCCTTAGTCATTGCATTTTCTAGGTTGGGATATCTTCCAATGTTGACCTTGACTTGATTCACCAGCAGGGAGGGAGGAGGGCAGAGGACCTGCGGGTACAGGGAAAAGAGCTCACTTGCAAAAGAAACGCCTGTCCTCATCTTTTATAGCCGAAGGGGCCTGGGGAGAGTAATATATCCCCACATCAACTGAAGGCAAGAAGGGACATGGGTTGGAAGAGGCCATTGTCTTTGTGTAACAACCATCTAAGAAGTCTGGGGAGAATACACAACCAGCCACCCGGAGAGGAAAGTTTAACAAATGGTGTGGAGCCTGTGGAACGCATGGAGTGTTACCCTGGTGCCAACACTAGGGGCACATGGGACACAGATTGTCTGCTGCCTTCCCCCACTCCTCCCCTGGGTAGGGTAGATTGCAGGAGGCACTCTGGTGGAACATGGGTGGGCAACAGCTGGTGCATGGGCCTTTACATGAGGTTCAAGCCCAAGGATTTGTCAGCAAGGATAACCCTGAAGCGGTCCTATATCTCAATGTCCACGTACCAACATGTCACCTCCATTCTAGCAGCCCATTTTTGTACAATCATGGAAAAGAAATACCAAGTCGGCTACAGGAGACTTGTCCAGTCAGATCTGGACATCAGGCTGCTCTTCTGGAACTGCACCTGACCATCACCCAGGATCATCCTATTATGTACCAGGCCTAGGGCTCCTTGAGGCATCTGGTCAACTCCATGTGTGTAGGGATGGGGAGAAGAGTCAGAGGGCCAGAGAGCACCCCAAAGGGGAGAAATAAACACTAGAGCCCACACTGGTCTCATTCTGGGCTGGGGATACCCTGCCCAGGTGACACTGCCAACTTCCAACATCCCAGGCATGGAAAGGGGTGGGGATTGGACCATTCTGAGGGAGCACCTCAAACGCAAGAAGAATGATCAGCATGTTGCAATAATCCAGGCAAGACATTATGGAGGGCACACATTTCTGTTGGAATTGAAAATCAGTGGACCTCCTTTGGAAAGCATGTGGTAGTAACTATCAAAGCTAAACATACCTATACCCGATGACAAGCAATTTTCCTCCTAGATGTATAATCAATTAAAATGAGTGCTTGTGTTCACCAAAGGACTTGCACAAAAATAGCATCATCATTCACAATAGTAAAAGCTGAAAACAACTCAGATGTCCATCAACAGTAGATTAAGTAAATAAGTTATGGTATATCCATACAATGGTATACTATGTGACAGTGAAAAAATCTGCTTGCAACATAGATTAACTTCCTAGACATTTAGTTTGAGCAAAGAAACCATACAATATTGTTCCATTTCTATAAAGTTAAAAATAGACATATTATACTAGAAGTCAGATAAAGGTTACCTTTGGGACAGTATTAACTAGGAGAAGGTAGAGGGAAGCCTTCTGGGGATACTGAAAATGTTCTCAATCTTGATTTGATTGATAGTTACACAGGGAGTATGAATATGTAAAAGCTTACAGAGCTGTGCGTTTGAGATTTGTATTCCTTCTCTATATAAGATATACGTCAGTTAAAAATCCTAAAAGGTATATGTGTGTGTGTGTGTGTGTGTGTGTGTGTGTGTGTGTGAGAGAGAGAGAGAGAGAGAGAGATAGAAAGAAAGAAAAAGAGAGAGAGAAGAGAGACAGATGGGCTGGACAAAAGTAATATGGATGGTGAGTCATGGAGTAATTATAGAGATGTTTAGGTGCTAGAGCCTAACTTTAACCATTCAAAGTAAGTATTGCCATGGAAACAATGTAAACATCTATCAACAGATGAATGGATAAAGAAGATGTGGCACATATATATATATATATATATATATATATATATCAGCCATAAAAAGGAACACAATAGTGTCATTTGTAGCAACATGAATGGACCAAGAGATGCCCCTACTAAGCAAAGTAGGACAAAGAGAAAGATATCATATAAAATTATTTGTATGTGAAATCTAAAATATGGCACTAATGAACATAGCTATGAAACAGAAACAGACTCACAGACAAAAAGAACAGACTTGTGGTTACCAAGGGAGAAGGGGATGAGGGAGGGAATGAACTGGGAGTTCAGAATTAGAAGATGAAAACTATTACATATCGAATGGAGGGACAACCAAGTCCTAGTGTATAGCACAGAGAACTATATCCAATCTCGTGGGATTAACCATAATGAAACGAATATAAGAAAAGAATGCATATTTGTGTATAACTCAAGTCACTTTGCTGTACAGAAGAAATTAACACAACATTGCAAATCCACTATACTTCAATAAAAAAGAAATTGAAAAATATAAAAACAAAGTAGGTCTTACTGTCCTCATAAAGGAGGAAACTGAGGTGCAGAGATGATAAGTGGTGGAGCAGGGATTTGAACCTTTCTCTGCCTGGAGAAGGCGATGGCACCCCACTCCAGTACTCTTGCCTGGAAAATCCCATGGACGGAGGAGCCTGGCAGGCTGCAGTCCATGGAGTCGCAAAGAGTCGGACATGACTGAGAGACTTTGCTTTCACTTTTCACTTCCATGCACTGGAGAAGGAAATGGCAACCCACTCCAGTGTTCTTGCCTAGAGAGTCCCAGGGACGGGGGAGCCTGGTGGGCTGCTGTCTATGGGGTCACACAGAGTCGGACACGACTGAAGTGACTTAGCAGCAGCAGTAGCAGCTGCTTGATTCCAAGTCTGGCAGCACCTTCTGGTCCTGAGGCCACATGCTCAGGTAACGTAATCCCATCCTCTGCTCTCAGGTGGCCTCTAATCCATCTCCGTTGGTTATGACAATCCTATTTCCCTTGCCTGGGAGTAGCTTAGGGCTTGGCAGAGGACCAAGATCTTTTCAATCAGATGGAAAGGGAAGTCTGCTGAGAGCATTCAAACAAGTTGTTCCTTGCTTTTAAAAGGAGACACTGAGAACACACGCGTCTCTTCTGTCTGGGGGCCTTGTTGTGTCAGGATGTCTTGGCTGGAAGGGCGGCAGCCATCGCCAGACAAGGAGGACTAGGCAAGGCCAAGGCCGACCCCCAGAGGGGTCGAGTGGAGAGATGGAGCCACACTGGACATTCACATTCACCATACGCCCTACCTTTGGACCTTTCTAAGGCCTGCAGGCCTGCGGTGGACCCAGTGAGGAACACTCCAGCCCTTTGGCTGTTCCTGACAATGTCTGTGCAAATGCCAAAGCAAGCCCAGGTGAAGGGCTGGGATGCAGGCAGTCAAGCAGGGTTTCAGGACTAGAGGATGCCTTTGAATGGCGTTCTCAGGATGAAGCTATGTTGGGAGAAGCCTTGTGGAGAGGCCCACAAGGCCAGGAACCGAGGCCTCCTGCCAAAGACCACGTGACTGAGCCATCTCAGGAGTTGATCCTTCAGCCTCAGTTAAGCCTTCAGAGACTGCAACCCAGTGGACAGCTTGACTGTGGCCTCATGAGAGACCCTGAACCAGAACCCATCAGCTACGCAGCTCCCAGATTCCTCACCCAGACAAACTATGAGACAGTAAATGTATGTTGTTTGAAACCTGTAAATGTAGGGCCATCAAATTACTGCTTGGCAATAGACAATGAAGACAACACTTAACCAGCAGGGGACAGGAATGCATGCCTCAGCCTCTGATACCTGGAGGGACAATGCTATACCAAGATTCAGAGGGTTCCTGTGGGACTGGTCACTGTTGCTATAGTGAAACCAACTCCACAATGCGCCCCTTCTTGACTTTCCCTCCAAACCTGTCTCCTCCTTATCCCAGGATCATTTCTCAGTTGAACAATGGGCACCCAAATCCTTGTCTCAGGCTCTGCGTTGGAGCCCGAGGGAATTCATGTAAAAAGGTTTGGAAGCTGGAATGTGAAAACTCCAGGAGGGGAAAGGGGGACAGAGCTGGTTGGCATGAAAGTCTGAGGACTATCAGCAGACAGAGTTCCAGGTTTAGGTGCTGCTTTGGGAAGGCTAAGCAAGTTGTCTTGGTCTGCGCACTGGGCCGTGCCATGCCGCCCCCATTCTCCAGCAGCTGGGTGGGAGGAGATTGGACGTCTCTCTTGGCTTTCCTCCCAACTTGCTGTATTCAGAAGATCACTTAGCTCCCTGGGCCTCGTTCATGAATCTGAAATGTTACTAGTCCATCTCACTACTCTAGAAGTGGTGAATGAAAAAGAACCATAGATGGCAAGGGTGCCTGAGGTGGTCTGTAAGCCCCTTCCACACACATCCTGAGACTGGCATTTTATCTCCACACTTTGCATTGCCTCCTAGTGGAGATTGATCTTGTTTTTGAACCCCACCAAATCCACGGGCACCGGGAAAGGGGCCGGCTGTGAGCTCTTAAGAGCTATCTGCTTATCCTTCTGCTGCGTGGCTCAGAGATGCGGTGGGAGGGGCCGATTTCTCACGTTGGAAAGTGACAGCATCACTTCCTAATTATCACATTTGGGGGAACAGATGGGGAAGCATGTGGAGGAATTATGGGCTCCTTTTTGAAAGGGGGGCATGTTTTCTAAAGAAAGTTGCCTCCGAACATTTCCACTCAGTTGTCCTGAAAGCATTTGGGGTTTACGAAGCATTTAGTAAATAAGATGCTTCTTTACAGATGAGGAAACAGAATTGGGTGAGGGGAGGCAGGACGAATATTTATTGAACACCTGCAGAGTGCCAGGTGTTTCACATTATGAGTCCATTTCACGTTTGCAGTAACCCTGTGAGGTAAGCCTTATCGTCTGCTTCAAAAACAGGAAAATGGAGGCTCAGGTTTTGGGAAGCAGAGCTGGGCTTTGAACCTGGGGTTGTCTGGCCCCAAAGACCCCTTTAAAGTTTGATAAGTGCAAATGAGCGCAGCCTAGGCTCTGCTGTCTTTACGGTCCTGGGTTCATGTGCAGGTGAGCATAGAAATTCTTGACACAGCTTTTCAAAAAATCAAACATAGAATTACCATCAGTTCAGTTCAGTCACTCAGTCGTGTCCAACTCTTTGCAACCCCATGATATGACCCAGCAATTCCACGCCTAGGTAGACACCCCAAAGAATTGGAAAGCAAGGGCTTAAATAGACACCTTTACACACACATTTGTAGAAGCATTATTCAGAAGATTCACCAGGTGGAAAGAATCCAAATGCTCAACAGATGAATCGAAAGACAAAATACAAAATGTGGAGTATTATTTAGCCATTGAAAGAGGCAAAATTCTGACACATGCTACCTCTCCAAAGAACCTTGAAAACACTGTACCAAGGAAAATAATCCAGACACAGAGGGACAAATATGGTATGATTCCACTTCTAGAGTAGGTACCTGCCTGCATGCGCAGTTGTTTCAGACTCCTTGTGACCCCAAGGATGTAGCCTGCCAGGCTCCTTCTCCTTTGTCCACAGAATTTTCCAGGCAAGAATACTGGAGTGGATTGCCATTTCCCCCTCCAGGGGATCTTCCTGACCTAGGGATCGAACTTGAGTCTCCTACAAGTGTCCTGCATTGCAGGCAGATTCTTCCCCACTGAGCCACCAATGAAGCCTAGAGTAGGCACCTGGGTGTTAGGGTGTTAGTTGCTCAGTTGTGTCTCTTTCAGACCCCATGCACTGTAGCCTGCCAGGCTTCTCTGTCCATGGGATTTCCCAGGCAAGAATACTGGAGTGGGTTGCCATTACCTTCTCCAGGGGATCTTCCTAACCTAGAGATCCAATCTGGTTTCCCACAATGCAGGCAGATTCTTTACCATTTGAGCCACCAGGGAAGCCCAACCTAGAGTAAGTAAATTCACAGAGACAGAAAGTAGAATAAAGGTTCCCAGGGGCTAGGGAGATANCTAACCTAGGGATCCAATCTGGTTTCCCACAATGCAGGCAGATTCTTTACCATTTGAGCCACCAGGGAAGCCCAACCTAGAGTAAGTAAATTCACAGAGACAGAAAGTAGAATAAAGGTTCCCAGGGGCTAGGGAGATAGGGAGGCAGGGATTTATTGTATAATGGGTACAGAGTTTCAGTTTGGAATGCTGAAAAATTCCTGGAAATGAATAGTGGTGATGGTTGCCCACAAATGTACTTAATGTTTCTAAATTCACACTTAAAAATGTTAAAATGGTAAACTGTATGTTATGTGTATTTATCACAATTTTTTCTTAAAAAAAGCCCTGGCACAGGGCGGATTTCTGCTCAGAGTCTGTGGGAACCTGGGCAGACCGATCTGGAGAGGCTTCTAGTGGGAGTGGGGTTTGGTGGGATCTTGAAGGACGTGTGGATTTCACAAGGCAGTTTTAGAGAAAGAAGGGCACTCCGGTGATGAGGTGAGGATGGGCAAGACAGATTCACCAGCGTTGGGATATATGTGCCAGGCTGGACACAGTCCCATGAGGCTGGAGAAACGTGTTCATGGTGGGTATAATGAGGGTGAGGATGAGAAGGGAGGGCTGGCAGAGTCTGACTGCCAAGAAGTGTTCCTCTCCACCTGAGGTTGAACCTAAAGGGGGCCAGCTGCATCCTGTTCCACAGAGACCTCTCCTCAACACAAAGGGACACCAAGCGTTTGTTTTTGTTCAGTTGCTAAGTTGTGTCTGACTCTTTGTGACCCCACAGACTGCAGCACTCCAGGCTTCCCTGTTCTTCACAATCTTCTGGAGTTTGCTCAAATTCATGTCTATTGAGTCGGTGATGCCATCCAACCATCTCATCCTCTGCCACTCCCTTCTCCCCCTGCCCTCAATCCTTCCCAGTCTCAGGGTCTTTTCCAATAAGTCAGCTTTTAACATCAGGTGGCCAAAGTATTGGCGCTTCAGCCTGTGCAGAATAATTTCATGGGACAACTCTCGCCTCCTCCGTATCTCATCGGCACTGCCACCCAGTATCACTGCCCTGAAACAAGCTCACTGTGGCCCCTCCTCCACTCCTTGTGGCCTCTGCCATTGAGACCAGCTCAAGGTCCTGCCACAGAGATGCACTGGCTGTTGGCTCACCAGGACCTTGCCCTTTACAGGTTTAGAATGATTCGGATGACCTATGTCCCTGATAAACACTAATAAACCCATGGACCAGGAAAGGAAGGCTTGCCCCTAACTGCCTGCCACCATCCAGCCTCACGATGTCATGAGTGTGAATGAGACCAGATCCTGCCACACATACACACACCAGGCTAGGGGACCCCAGGGCAGGGTCATCCTCTGCTCCCCTTGGCCAGCTGGCGCCCTGCAGGCACCTGGCTTTCAGGGTCTTGGGCTGAATTGAATTGAATAGGATCCTATGATCTACTCATCCATGCCCTGGGGTGTGAGCATCACCTGGTCCCCCCTTCCTTCTAGAGTGCCAGCCACGGAACTGGTACTTGGCATTTATGTGATGGGTCTCAGATGCATAGTTGAGATTGGTGGATGGAAGAGAGTCAGTGTTTATGGATTTCATCTTAATGAAGTTGAGTGGACTAGATTGAGAACTAAATCTGGTACTGAAGATGGTAGCAAGCCCCAGTAGACAGATCTGTCTCCATCTTCAAGCTCCTTCCTGGAAGAGAACACCATGGACTGTTCCAAGATTTTTAGGCGGTGGCCAAAGTCTGCATGGCTTGGAGAAGCCAAGAAATCTCTTTGTCGGGTGGACAAATAATAAAAGAGAGATGCCACTGCTGCTGAGCCAAGGGCAAGGAGAGTTGCCATGGACTCAGTGCTGCTAACTGAGTTATTTAAAGTCTTCTCCCAGCTACTGGGAGATAAGCAACTCTTATGGGGCTGGTTGGCTGCTCTCTCAACAGGCACACGGAGTTCTAACCCAAAGCACCCACATGCTCTTGAGAGGTTCATACATGTCTTGCACCAATCCATCCTCCTAACAGGTGCTGTCACCAGGGAGGCGTCATCTACCATCTACATGCGTGGCTCCCAAACCACTGTCTCCACGCTGTGGCCATCCATCCTGCCCAGGGCCCACCATCACTGATGTTCCCTCTATAAGATCTCCAAATCCAAGGTCACTCCTCTCACATCGGCTCCCCACGTCTTCTGTCGCTGCATCTCTGGAACCTCACCACGGCTCTCCATTCACCACTGTGTTAGCTCAGGCAGCTGGACACTCTCACCTGGATGGGGGCTCCCACACTCCCCTACCTGAAACAGGGATGAGACCCTCTGTCTACAAAGCTTACCTTCATCCCACGACTCTCCTGCTAGAACTTCATCAATGATTCTTCTGGAGAGGCTTCTGCTGCTGTTCTAACAACAGCGGAGATTCTGATCTCGAGTTCTCAAGCCCAGGAAGCTCTCTGGGTGACTCCTGAGGATGCCCAACTTGAGGCATCCCTGGCCTCGTGGCTTGTACCCCTGGCACTGGGACATGCCCCCACGTTTACTCCTACAAACACATCAAGATGTGGTGATCCAAGTCACACCCTCTCCCAGAGCCTCCCTGCTCTGACGCCCAGTCTGTCCCTATGCCCGCTGCCCCATGCGGGTCCCTGCCCTGTCTAGTTACTGACCATGACCCCAGGTCCTTCCCATAAAGAACTGTGTGTTTTTTCTCTGGGCCCCCAGCAAAGGACCAAGGCAGGTGTTCAGCCGCTGTTTCTGTAAAGACACCGCCTCTCTGAGCTTTCAGCTTTTTAAAGCGTTTTTTTAACTAGAGTATCACACACAGAGACAGACAAACCCCAAGTGCATGACTCCATCAACTGTCACGAGTGAAAACTAGAGTCACCCGCTCAAGGATCAACTTCCCAGCCCCTAGTGAGCCTCATACCCCCTCCCACATCTGATGTCAAGAACCAGTGTGTGTTCTCACCCCTGACCTTCCTAAGGATGTGACCATACAGCACGTACTCTTTGTATCTGCTTTCTCTCTTCTTTGGAGAAGGAAATGCAACGCACTCCAGTATCCTCGCCTGGAGAATCCCATGAACAGAGGAGCCTGGCAGGCTGCAGTCCATGGGGTCGCAAAAAGTCAGGCACGACGGAGAGATTTTCACTTATTCACTCTTTATTCTTACTGTGTTGAGCTTCATTCTGTGTTTATTTTGTCCCAGTTCATCTGTGTTGGGAGGGCCATCGGTGTCGGGAGCAATGGGTTCATTCTCATTTCAACTTTCAGATTTTTGGTAGGTGGTGGGGAGAATGAATTCCTTATCTCTGAGGGTCCTGGGGTCTGGGCCTTCTGCTCCCCTCTCTGCGAGTCCCCCCATCCCCACCACGACCCCAGTAAGGACAAGTCTGCCTCTCTCTGGCCTCAACCCCTGCGTCCATGGTGGGTGAGCTCTGGGTGACTTCTTGGGTCCCTTCTGGCCACCGGCCATCTCTGCCTCCACCCCCCAGCTCCTCCCCCACCCACATGGCGATGACTTCAGGCCAGGGGAATGGCAGGCTGAAGCCTGATTCGATTAAGGGGGAAAGAGGAGCCTTGTGAAGCTACAGGGCAGGCGTGCCACCACACTGACCCCTCGGAGGCTGCAGTAATGGGACATGTTGTCAGGCCAAGGCCGAGGCCCGCCCCAGCAAACCTGATTAACTGGGTGTCTCTGGCTGCAGCCTGCCTGCGTCTCCCAGAGAGAGCAGTCTTTATTTCCCCCAGGCAGGTCCCTGGACAGACAGGTTTAAATTGAGCCAGACGCTGGTCCCTGGCACAGAACGGCCCATTCACTGGCCCTGCCATCCCCCTAGCAAAACAGACCCCGGGGCCATATGGTGGGGTGGGGAGACTGGCAGGATGTGTAGCCGGTGGCCAGCCTCATGGCAGCCTGCGTGGGCCAGCTCAGAGGAAGGGCCGTGGGGCCAAGCCTGGGCTCAAGGACAGGTGCCCGGCCAACAGTCAGTGCGGGTAGGGTGAGCCTGGGGATCGCGGGTGAAAGGAGAGGCCAGAGACCTGGGGTGTAGTCACACATCGCATCACAGAGGCAGCTCCAGTCCCAGCCACGTCACAGAAGGGCCGCAGGGGCTGCAGAGGACTGCTCAGTCTCCCCACTGCATGGCCTCCCGTGGGACCAAACAGCAATCCCGCCAAGACCCCTGTGAGGACGACATGAGAGGAGGAACATGCCCAGAAGTGCTTCGTGTTAGCCTGTGGCTTCTATGCGGTGGATGGTGGCCCTTGTCCTGTCTGCAGCAGGGATCTGTGGGCCCGGGCAGAAGCAGGGGCCACATGGTCCCTCCTCTTGGCCAGCGGTGAGCGTCAGCCTGACGCCTGAATGGTGTCTGGCTGGCTGGCCCATGGCCTGTCAGATACCAGCTCTGCCGACATCTGTTGAGAGAGACCCAAGACACCACTTCCCTGGTGGCTCAGAGGGTAAAGCGTCTGCCTGTAACGCAGGAGACTCAGGTTCAATTGCTGGGTCAGNCCCCCCCCCCCGGCTCGAGAATATGTGCGTGTATATCTGTCTCTTCATGTTTAATTATTTCAAGACACTGCTAATTGTTTCTAAGCCTCAATCTCCTACTTCGTAAAATGGAGTGATAACGCCTGCTGAAAAAATATATGTTAAAATCCCCATGTGTGGCAGAGCTAAAAGCTGAGCTACTTGTCACAAGAGGAACCATAGCCTCTCTTGTGCCTGTGTTTTCTCGCTCTAAGAGGCAGGTAGCACAGCCCTTCCCTCTGGGGATTGCTGGGAGGATCGAGTTAATACAAGTAGGATCCTTAGGATAGTGACTCCAAGCTGTGAATGTGTAATAGTGACCATTTGCTCTTATGAATGGAGGTCCCGTCCCTTGACACCCACTCTTGTTAATGAAAAGACCCGTCACACTGGTGGTCAAGACACACAGAGTTCCCCCAGCCTGAAACAACTCCAGTGGCTCCTAGGAGGATCTTATAGATCCTTAAGAAACCGGGGCCCTTCTTCCCGGGTGGGTGGTCTCTTGGGGCCAGTTGGTAGGGGATGAGACGAGACCTGTGTTTATCCCTAGTGCCGTTGTGTCGGTCCTGGGCCCTGGGAGCGGGTTCTTCAGGAGGCTGCTGCCCCCTGCCCTGGATGAGGCTGGACCATGGCTGCCTGCACACCACCATCCCCCTCCCCTTCTCATGCTCTTAGAAGCCTCGGCCCAGGACCCTTGTCTGCACCTAAGGACCCTCGTCTGAACCTTAGACACCCACAAGTTCATCTGGATCCTTCCTCCAATCTGTTGGGAACCTCAGATAAGCCACTCCCCCTTGTAGCCTCCGTTTCTCTTAATCTTTCCAGTGCATCGGAATCACCGCCGTCACTGGTGGCGATTCCTGGGCTCTGGCAGGGGGTCTGTGATGCAGGAGTGTGCAACCCACGCTGGGGGAAGCATGGCCTCTGGATGATGAACCCTGGCCCTGAGAGGGTACTAAGGACTGGTGGAGGGGACCGTTTTCAGGCTCTGAGAGTGTGGAGGGCTGGCAGCTCTCTGCAGACACATCCTCGGCCAGGGTCCCATCCTCTGCCCAGCACAGCTGTCACCCAGTGACTGGTCAAGGAAGACTGGGAGCCGAGGGCCCAGTCTCTTGCCCCTGACTCCAGCTCTGTGGGACCACCTCGGCTCCGGGGCTCTGTCCTCATCGCATCCCAGCTCGACTCTCCCACCACCCAGTCCTGCTTCCCTCACTCCCCAGCGAATCTCCTGCATGTTAATCTCTTGACTCAGGGTCGGCACCAGGAGAGTGTCCTGCACTGGTGCTTTATAGACCTCACAAGACAGTCAATGGCACTTAGTAGGGGTGTTTCAAGTAGCGGGCATGTGCTTTGTGCCACGGATGCAGAAATGCAGGAAAGATGCTCACAGTCCTGTTGGGGTGCAAACAGGCCAACCAATGAGTGCAAGATGGTGAGCCCAAGACTCAGAGCACATGCACGCTCAGTAGTGTTCGATTCTTTGCAGCACCATAGACTGTACCCCATCAGGCTCCTCTGTCCGTGGGATTCTCCAGGCAAGAACACTGGAGTGGGTTGCTGTCTCCAACTCCAGAGGATCTTCTCGACTCAGGAATCGAACCTAGGTTTCTTGTGTCTCAAGGCAGATATTTTTTTTTGGTCACAGTTTATTCTTTCAAACACAGATTTTTATATTAAAATTACTCTTGGGATAAAGTAGTACTATTTCCCCTGAAAAGATATAGTCATTTAAGGAAAAACCCTAGAAAGTTCTTGACAAGGAAAAGACATCCCCTGCTCCGCTCTTCAGCTTTCTCAGTGATGAGAAGCTTCACCGGACCATGGGAACATTCTTCAGCAGTTTTACGCTGGCCGAAACCCAGCTTAATGTTCAGATCCCTATTCTATGCAATGGCTCTCAACTATGGGGCCCATGTAAGTAGGGGCTACAATTAACAGGCAGAGATCCCAGGTTTACCTAAAGTCTCATCCCAACTAATTTCACTGAATTCTTTTTGTCAGTAATTCACTGGCCCTCCCAGGAGAAGGGACACAGCATTTCTTAAGGCAGATTCTTAACCACCTCTTCACCCCCTCACTCAGAGAGGTTTGGACAAATGCCATGAAACACACAGGATGGAGGGCCTAATCCTGCCGGGAGGCGGGTGACCCATGGCACCTTAGTGTCCCAGCGCTGAGGCAGTGCCAGTCTGGCTTTAAAGGGTGGTCAGGATGCAGTAAGGGGGCACCGGAGCAGGAGAACGGCTCACACAGATTTGTGCTTTCTCTTGGAGATGTTTTCTCTTCTGGGAAACCAGAGGCGCAGGAAAGATGAGGAGAGAGATGGTGGCGTGCAGAGACAAGCACGCCCAGCGAGAAAGCATTTGCTGTTGTTTTTCACCCAAGCTGAGCAAGTGGGACAAAAGATGGTGCGGTGGCAGCCCACCAGCCCTGGCAGGAGAAGTGCACCAGATCCAGCCACAGTGAGCTCCCCCAGCATAGCCCAGATGATAATTGTCTCCCAGTTGTCCTGCTGGAAAGCACCCTGGAGCTGGAGGCACGGGCGACAAAACAGCACATCTAGGAGCCTCTGGGGGCCATCTCACAGCGGGGAGAGGTGCAGACCTCACCAGGGGAGCCAGGCCCCTCTCCCCTGCACCACTGCTGTGCCTACAATCAGGGCATCCCCGTCCAGCTGCCCAGCTGCTGCTGGTGTCCTGGGTCCCCTGGAGTGTCCTGCCTCGCCGAGAGGATGGAAAGATTTTCAATACCGAGGACATTGTTGTATGCAGCCAGTACTAATCCATGTATTGCAGAGGCTGTGTCTGTGTGCATGCTAAGTCGCTTCAGTCATGTCTGGCTCTTTGAGACCCTATGGATCTTAGCCCACCAGGCTCCTCTTTCCAATGGATTCTCCAGGCAGGAATACTGGAGTGGTTGCCATGCTCTCCTCCAGGGGATCTTCCCGACCCAGGGATTGAACCTGCATCTCATGTCTCCTGCATTGGCAGGCAGGTTCTGTATCACTAGCACTGCCTGTTGGTGTTCAGCCATTCAGTCATGTCCAACTTTGTGACCCCATGGACTGAAGCATGCCAGACTTCCCTGTCCTTCACTATTTCCTAGAGTTTGCTCAAACTCATGTCCACTGAGTTGGTGATGCCATCCAACCATCTCATCTTCTGTCACCCTCTTCTCCCACCCTCAATCTTTTCCAGCATCAGGGTCATTTCCAGTGTTTGCTTTTTGCATCAGGTGGCCAAAGTATTGGAGTTTCAGCTTTAGCATCAGTCCTTCCAATGAACATTCAGGACTGATTTCCTTTAGGATGGACTGGTTGGATCTCCTTGCTGTCCAAGGGACTCTCAAGAGTCTTCAGCACCACAGTGCAAAAGTATCAATTCTTTGGTGCTCAAGTCCAACTCTCACATCCATATATGACTACTGGAAAAACCATAGCTTTGACTATGCGGACCTTTGTCTTCAAAGTGATGTCTCTGCTTTTTAATACTCTGTCTAGATTGGTCATAGCTTTTTTTCCAGGGAGCAAACATCTTTTAGTTTCATGGCTGTGAAACTAAAGTGATTTTGGAGCCCAAGAAAATGAAGTCCATCACTGTTTTCATTTTTCCCCATCTAGTTCCTATGAAGTGATGGAACCAGATGCCATGATCTTAATCTTATGAATGCTGAGTTTTGAACCAGCTTTTTCACTCTCCTCTTTCACTTTCATTAAGAGGCTCTTTAGTTCCTCTTCACTTTCTGCCATTAGGGTGGTATCATCTGCCAATATGAGGTTATAGTTTTATGTTTTTATATTTAATTTTTTAGTCCACCTGAAATTGTGCAATATAAAATAAGAAGCTAAAGGTTTGGGATTTTTTTTATTTTTTTAACAGCTTTTAGACTGTCCTTGAATAACCTCCTGAATGATCCTCCCCCGTCTTGAGGCTGATGGCAGCACATACTCAGACTGGATGGAATGGGGTAGAGTCTGTTTCACTGGCCCACAGGTTTCTACTGATGCTAGTCCCTTACCTTGCAGTATGATGTTTTGAAAAGGTATACGATTAGTTTTCCCCACCTTTCTCTTTCTCTAGTGTGGGTGGGTTTTTCTTTTTCCCTAACTGTTCGCATCTGCTTATCTACCAGATAGCATCTGGCATGAGAGGGGCTTCCCTTCGAGTCCCCCATCTCCCAAGGTCGAGTCAATTCCTCCCCCACTATGTTTTTGACACCCCTAGAGCCAGCCAGGAAGAGAAGAAGCACTGAAGTTGTGAGCACTCAACCCCTGCTCATTTCAGACACGGAGAAACCTGAGTTCCTGAAGGGTATGAACAACACAACCAGGGCACTGCTTGGAGGAAAGGGGAGGAGAACCTGAGCTACCCCCCCACCCCACCCCGGCCTTTCGGGACTGAGGGCACCTGCCCCATTCGGAGGGTGGTGGCATTTCCCAAGTCTGACTGATGACAAGAATCACTCAGGTCTTGTCTCCAGTCCTGGGTCCAACTCAGACCCAAGGAACCAAATAACCCAGGGAGGGGCTCGGGAATCTGTGTGCTTGGGAGATAGATTCTTCACATCAGATAAGGCTGAAAAACACACACACACAGACACACACAGACACACACACAGAGCCGGGAGAAGAAGGCAGAGCAAAGATTACAAACCAGCAAGCTATCCTGGACTACCCAGACAGTTAAATTGGCACCAAGAACCCAGGGGAGAAGAAACCCTGGGAGGAACTCCTTAAATGACCTGTATTCCAGCTAGGCCAGAGGTTTTGAAGAGAGGATGAAATGGAAGGAATGAGAGCCCCCCTGGCATGTAGGATTTGTCAGGCCTGGACAGAGCAAGAGGAACATGTCAAGGATTGTTGGGCGGCAGTTGCTTTGACTTGATAGATGTTGAGAGGAAAGGTGAGACATTTTGAGAAACAGAAAGGCTGGGAAGCAAGGAAATGCTTGGTGTTTGGGGGAAAGTGTAAGAGGTTCAGTCCTAAGAAGTACCTAGTGTGTTTTCAGAAGCTAGGCTAAGAAGCTCTGGCTTAACTCTGAGTTCAACAGGGAACCACAAGTGGGTTTACATAACACAATGCGATGGAAAGATTGGATTTGGGTGGGGGGTGGGGGTGGTGGTCAGTATGAAGATTAAAAGCAGAAAAACTGTTTAGGAAGTTGTGAAAAAATTTCAGGCATAAACTAAGAAAATGGGAATGGGTGAGTTGGGGAGGGGGCATGGATGAGAAAAGCAGATTTGGGTGGCTTAGGCTGTAGATAAGAACTCCTCTTAGCAATTGCTCCATCTGAATGATTTCCAGCTATAAATGTTTCCTTGGATGTTACTCCAGGATGGAGTGGCTTTTCCTCTAATGCATCTTTTTTTTTTTTTTATTATTAGTCTTGAGACCCACTGAAGGTTCCATTTGCTGTCCTCTAAAAATGGGAATAAACCAACATTTATTGAACCCTGTCTAGGAATCTACATTTTCTTAACCTTCAAGGCAATTCTATAAAGTATATAAATTTGTTGCCATTTTACAGACAAGAAAACTGAGCCAGAAAGGCAAAAAAATTCATTCATGTATATAGCAATACAATAGATTTTTATTGTACTGATCTTACTGACTTTTCTGTATAGGTGATCCTGTCATCTGCAAATAAAGTTTTGCTTACTTTTTAATTGGATGGCTTTTTTTTTTTTCCTCTGTCTCATTGCACCAGCTATAAACTAACGTACAAGGCTGCAGTGTGAAGTGGTGAGAGGGGGCATCTTTGTCACATGTCTGTTTTTAGGGGGAAAGTATCAAGTCTTTTACCATTAAGTAAAACGTAGATGTTTTGTAGATGTCTTTTACAGGTTAAGGGAGTTTTCCTCTATTCCTAGTTTATCAAGAGCACAGTTGGAAAGGGCAGATATGTAATATTTAAACCCAGCCTTTCAGACTTTAAATTCTGAGCATTCAGCCCTTCTAGCAGCAAGAATCAGTACATTTTCTCCATTTCTTGCCAGTTCATTTTACAAAAAGCTATTCCCCCACCCTCTGAAAATATTTCTTTAACTAGGCAATGGGGAGGAACAGATTTCTCAAAGGCTGTTTCATCAGAAACTTGATGAACGTTCTGTGTTGCTCTAATATACAGGTTCTTATTTCTCATCAGTTAGACTCTTCATTAATTTCATGTAAGTGGTGTAATTAGAGTAACTGTTAATTGGTGTATTACTAAGGTGCCATTATGGTATGTGACAAGCCTTAATTAGCATGTGGTCTGGCACTCAATGTTCTCAACGAATCACTCAAACAGAGATCTTTCTCTCAAGAGCAGCACTTGATGTGAACAGAAAGGTAGTGCCGTTTTGAGGCAATGGAGAAAAAAAGGAAAGAAAATAATAACCTCCGATATTTTTTGCTCATGGAAGTGGACCCCTTACTGCCCCAGTTAACAGCAACTCCACAGTCACGAGGTCAGGGCTGCAGAAAACGCATTGAGCTCCACTTAACTGCAGAAGGGTGTACAAAGAAACCACCTCGAATTGTCTCGGTAAACAAAGACATCTCTTTAACCCATGGGACTGAACTTTAAAATAGGTGACCTCTAAAACTCAGGGCCCTCACTACTTCCTTAACCTAGAATGTCCTGGAAATTTTCTACTTATTTTGGGATTCAGAAGTCAACTCACTCATTCTTTCTTACAACAATGCAGCTGTCAATCCATCTGATAAATATTTTCTGAGCATACAGTATGTGCCAAAGGCTCTAAGGGGGTCAGAAGAGGGATGTGATGTGGTTGGTCCTGCCCTTGGGAAGCTCCTTGTCCTGTTCACACAGCACCTGGGCTTCCTTCCACCAAGGCATGCATCACAGGACACAGTAACTGCTTTCTACCACCAGTGTCCCTTAGGGAGACTGCAGTTCCCTGAGGGAGATTTTATTCTACTTTTTGCCCCTGGTCCTTAAATATCTAGTGCAACACTTGAAATGTTAATTAACAGGCTATTAATATGAATCATCTCATGGCATTAAAATAGATGTTGGGTTGGTGTGGAAAAAATATTGCTTTAGAATTAAAACACTTCCAGCTGGGTCAATCTGGACCAATCATTAAGTCCTTTTGAGTCTCAGTTTTGCTTGTCTTCAAAGTGGGAATAGAAAAGGAATTCCCTAGCGGTCCAGTGGTTAGGACTTGACACTTTCACTGCCGGGCCTGAATTCAATCCCTGGTTGGGAAACTGAGATCCTGTAAGCCAAGAGGCTCAGCCAAAAGAAACAGAACAAAAAAATCCAAAATGGGGATAAAAATAATTCTCACACTTTTGAGATTGATGTGAAGGTCAAATGATACACTTTATATGATGACACATGTTAAACTGACAAGTGTCATTCAAATCAAATATTGTATTAATCATTAATTTATAATTTTCACCAATATCACTTAAGATAGCAGCCCAATCACTCTAAGAATATTAATTGCCTCTTCTGAAGATTTTCCAAAGTTTATTTTCACAATTCAGGGAACTCTTCTAATATCTATTGGCCCTACTGATTATAGAGAAAATAAAAATAAGACTTCTATCAATTTCCTAGAGACTGCTATTAAGTGCAGACTCATAGATTGTGTTATTAGTTTTTAAAATCAACCCAGAACAGATAAATGATCCAGCCTTTTGAATTAATGTGTACCAATCTATTGTTTTCTATGAAAATCCAATTCAAACAAGCCAAGACCTGTTTAATTACCCAGCTTACAAAATTTCTTTAATTCGGTTGAAATGAGCTTGTGCCTAGCACCGAGCTGGATGCTAAGGGTGCAATAGTAAGAAGCACGTCTGGTTTATAAATTAGTTTGGTTTGTAAATATAACTTACTTGCTAAATACCTGCAAAAGCGTAACAAAACTATAGCTAGCGGCCAAAGGTCTTCCCAGGTGGTGCTAGGGGTAAAGGTCCTACCTGCCAATGCAGATTAAACATAAGAGACCCAAGTTCGATTCCCGGGTTGGGAAGATCCCCTGGAGGAGAGCACGGCAACTCACTCCACCATTCTTGCCTGGAGAATCCCACAGACAGAGGAGCTTGGCAGGCTACATTCCATAGGGTCACACAGAGTTGAACATAACTGAAGCAACTTAACACTTGCTCACAGTGGCCAGAAGACTTATTTCTGTAGCAAAATATTGGAAATAGCCAATAGGCAATGGTAACAAAAAATCAGAAAAATATCTTCCAGGTACAATGTGAAGTCTAGAAGGTTCTTTGCGCATGGAACCACACATCACCATATAATAACTCGTAGAAGAGCAATGAGAGGAAGTTCAGCTGGACTTTCAGCCCTTACAGATCTTAGCGTGCTTAGAATCAGTTCAGTCACTCAGTGGTGTCTGACTCTTTGCGACCCCCTGGACTGCAGCACACCAGGCTTCCCTGTCCATCACCAACTTAGAATATCCGCCGTCGAAGAAATGGGATAAAAAGAGCTGCTATACTGCATTGTGTATAAAGTATCTGTTTTTTAAAGATTCATCTCTGAGCATTTTGCAAATGGAGAGTCTGATAGCACTCCACAGGGAGCTTGTAAGCCCTGATATAGGAATTTGTTGGTCAAAAAAAGATGAAAAAAATGACATCCGAAGAGAGAGATGACCCCCAGGCCTCCAAGTTGCTCAGCTTGATTGCCCACAATTCATGTTATAGACTCCAGGGGGCGCCATTATGTAGACAGCAATCTTGTACAGGCAGTGATTCAGGTTCTGAGTTTACCAAGGCCCTACTTTTGGGTATCAGTATTTAATTAACACCAGAACATTTCACAATTACACATATATGTTATTTTATTTGGCCTATTTTACATGAGTATGTAAATATACAGGCTTCCCAGGTGGCTCAGTGGTAAAGAATCTGTCTGCCAAGCAGGAGACTCTGGTTGGGGAAGATCCAAGTGTGAAATGGCAACACACTCCTGTATTTTTTCCTGGAAAATCCCACAGACAGAGGAGCCTGGGGGACTACAGTCCATGGGGTCGCAAAGAGTCAGACACGATCAAGTACCATCAGGGACAGCAACCTGAACTGGACAGACACGATAGGTGCATTTCCTGGTTGGACAATTCAGTTACTAAGGTCTCATTGAATTAGTGAAAACTTGCATGGGTCAGCCAAGGTCTACCCTGTGTAAAACTGTATTACAATGTCCTGCCATGTAATTCATAGACATTGAGAATTCATAAATTAAAGATTGTGTATTAGAATACTTGGCACTTTGTCCAATTGCTTCAAGGGGGGGAAAAAAAAGCATAGTGTTATGACCAAAGGGTTAATGCCTAAGAGTTTTATTCTGATGTCAAATTATTCTAAGTCAAGACAAGAGAACTCTATAAATATATTTTGTTATGGCAGCCTCTCTCTGGGTCTCGGAAACTTCTCTCAATGAATGTCATTACCCAAGGCTGCAATTTTCAGACTCTGCACATACAGATAATAGCTGTTCATTCATTGTATAACTCCTGGTGAGGAACTGGTCTCAACTTCTTTTTAAAATCTCAACAGCCTAGGAAAAAAATGAAAAAAAAATGGTTGAAGACAATAGATTTTAAGGTCTTTCTAAAAGGGCCTGCTTTTTCAGAAGCATCTTCTTTAACTTTGTAAGACTCCAGTGTTGCTTCTGCCCCAGTAATTCTTTTAAATCCTTATTAACTAGGTTGATATTCCAATATTTTATTTTGGATATCAACTGACAAAGTAAAGATACATTTATTCAAAATAAATGTTCAGGTTAGTCATTGTTATTCCACTGAGAAAAAACAGGATTAGACTTAAGCCATTCATTTTCAGAAATAGTTATTTAGAGAGCTTATTATGTGCCAGACAGTGTTCTAGGTGCTGAAGATTCAGCTCTGAACAAAGAGGCAAAAGCCTACATTTATGAAATTTGCATTCTAGAAGGGAAGATGGATCAGAAGAACTGATGCTGAAGCTGAAACTTCAGTACTTTGGCCACCTGATGCAAAGAACTGACTCATTTGAAAAGACCCTGATTCTGGGAATGATTGAAGGTAGAAGGAGAAGGGGACGACAAAGGATGAGATGGTTGGATGTCATCACTGACTTGATGTATATAAGCTCCGGGAGTTGGTAATGGACAGGGAAGCCTGGTGTGCTGCAGTCCATGGGGTCTCAAAGAGTTGGACACAACTGAGCTACTGAACTGAACTGAGGGGATAGAAATAACCAGTAAAATGTTTTAACGTGTCAGATGATGAAAGACTATAAAGAAAAACAGAGCAGGGAAAAGAGATAGTGAGCCCTCTTTAAAAGCATGGTTATTTGTGATTTTAAGTGAAATAACATAGAGAAAATATTTGCAACAGATGTAGCTAACATCAGACTTATACCTAGAAGCTAACTTTTCAACTAAAAAAATGAGACAAAAACACAATTTTAAAATAGATTGACAACAAAAGATATTTCAAAAGGAAGATATGGAAGTTGCCAATAGGCCTATGAAAAGATGTCCAATATCTTTAGTCACAAGAAAATGTAAATTAGAAAGAGGATGAGATATTAGGAAGAGAAAACACTTCTTAAAGACTTAAAATACCAAGCATTGGCAAGTGTGTGAGGCAAAAAATTTTGATAATTGCTGATGAGAACATAAACTGGGGGCAAGCACTTTGGAAAATAGCTTGGCTTTTTCTTGTAAAATTAATGTAAACTTACCCTATAGCCAAGCAATTCCATACCTAGGCAATTACCCCAAATTTGCAACAAACATTGAGGAATCTTTATGCTGAGGAGGAAAGAATCCTGACACAAAAGAGTCCAGACTGTCTGGTACCATGTATATGAAGTTCTAGAGCAGGTAAAACTCACCTAGAGGGATAGAAACCAGATTAATGGTAGTTTCAGAGTAAAGCAAAGGGAGTATTGTGACTCCAAAGGCAATAAAGGCTCTTTGGGGGGTGATGGATATATTCTATGCTTTAATTGGGGTCCTACTACAAAGGTGTATGGTTATTGCTGTTTAGTCACTAAGCTGGGGCTTCCCTGATGACTTAGTGGCAAAGAATCCCCCTGTAATGCAGGAGACGCTGAAGACTCCGATTCAGTCCCTGGGTCTGGAAGATCCCCTGGAGGGAGAAATGGCAACTCCTCCAGTATCCTTGCCTGGAGAATCCCCTGGACAGAGGAACCTGGAGGTTACAGTCCACAGGGTCGCCAAGGGAGTCGGACACTACTGAATGACTAAGCACAAGTACAAGTTGCTAAGTTGTGTCAAACTCTTTGTGACCCCATGGACTGTAGCCCACCAGGCTTCTCTATCCATGAATTTCCCAGGCAAGAATACTGGAGTGTGTTGCTACTAATATGTCCTTCTGCAGGGGATTTCCAGACCCAGTGATTGAACTTGTGTCTTCTGCATTGGCAGTCGAGTTCTTTACCATTGAGCCACCAGGGAAGCCCATACACGAATATATATTTATCAAAACTTAGCAAACTATTTACTTAAAATATAGGCATTTTATTGCTTGCAAATTGCACTTAAAGTTGAGACCTATTTTGAAAATAAAAGTGTTCAGATTGAAATTTAAAACTTAATACATGGATTCAAATGGAGATTAGAACCAACAGGGAAATTTGGTAAAATAGGATGTAAATAAATAACCCAGATGAAGAAAGGAAGATTAAGAGACAGGAAGGATAGGGCAAGAAGTAGTGACATATTAAATTTGGAACTCTATTAACAGAGTGAGACAGCCCCTAACTGATGCTACAAGGAGCAGAGAAGAGCTCCCCTCACCACACCATCCAAACTGCAGATTCACAGCAAAATTAAGCCCTCCTATTGTTTTAAGCTGCTAACTGTGAAGTAGTTTTTTTTTTTTTTTTTAAATCAAACTGTTGATAACTGGGATACCTCTTGGTACTAGGAGTTTGCTGTCGGTATAACAAAAACCTGCAAGATGTAGTGTTAGCTTTGGCACCAGACACAGTAGGAGCCGAAGGGCCTTGAGAAGACTGTTGGTGAAGACTTGAACTTGAGGAAGGTGTAATCAGAGACAAGAAGAACTTGCATACGGGAAGATAGTATTTAACAGCATTATCACCCTTGGTAACATGTAAATGAGAACATGTACCTAATGAACTGACAATCCAGTTAAGGACATTTCCAGGGAGAGTGATGTTGCCTAGCTCTTCTAAGTTGCTTCTAATTAAATTAGAGAGCAGGGAAGTAAAGTGATGAACAGCCCTTTAAATATAAAAAAGCAACCTGCATGAGTTGAAAACTTCTGTCTACACAAACACTCACAGACAAATGTTTCTAGCAACTGTATTCATAACTTTCAAGACTTAGAACCAACCAAGACATCCTTCAGTAGGCAAATTAACCAATAGGCTCACTAAATATATAAATATACATTGGAATATTACTCAGCAATAAAAAGAAATGAGCTACCAAGCCATGGAAAGACATACAGTAAGCTCAAATGCACATTTTCAAGTGAAAGAAGCCAGTCTGAAATGACCCCATACTGTATGATTCCAACTATATGACATTCTGGAAAAAATAAACTATGGAGACAGTAAAAGGATGAGTGATTGCCAGGGGCTTGAGAGGAGGGAAAAATGTATCATTACACATATGTCAAAACTCAAAGATTGTACAACACAAAGCCTGAACCCCAGTGGGAACTATGAACTTCGGTGGATGATGATATCTTTGGTTCATCATTTGTCACAAGTGTACCCCACAATGTTGGACATTGAAGGTAAGGACGCTGTGTGTGTTTGGTGAGGAAAGGTGTCTGTGGGAACTTAGTATTTTCCACTCAACTTTGCTGTGGACATAAAACTGCTCCTGAAAAAGTTTATTAATTAAAACAACAACAACAACAACCCAGACGGCAGGATTCACTGGATTTGAAAGTAAAAGCTTTTCTCATACTCTGTCTATCCATGTGGTAAGTGATTCTCAAATGAAGAATGATTTCCAAGCAAAGATCAAATCCAGGGTACTTTCAGGAAAATAAGGTTGTGTTAGTCAGGATTCTCCAGAAAAACAGAATCCATAGGCTCTATTTATAAATATATAAGAGAAAATTGACCATAAAAATTAGCTCACACAACTATGGAGGCTGAGAAGTCCCACAAACTGCCTTCTGCATATGTGAGAATTAAAAAAATCAGAAATGTAGTTTAGTCTGAGTCTGAAGGTCTGAGAGCCAGGAGACCTGATAATGTGGGTCTCAGAGGAGGTCCAAAGGCCCAGGAATTGGGGAATCTTAATGTCAGTTTCAATCCAAGTCTGCAGAGGAGGTCCAAAGGCCCAGGAATTGGGGAACCTTAATGTCAGTTTCGTGGAGAAGGAAATGGCAACCCACGCCAGTACTCTTGCCTGGAAACTCTCATGCACGGAAGAGCCTGGTAGGCTGCAGTCCATGGGGTTGCTAAGGTTTGGACATGACTGAGCAACTTCACTTTCACTTTTCACTTTCATGCGCTGGAGAAGGAAATGGCAACCCACTCCAGTGTTCTTGCCTGGAGAATCCCAGGGACGGGGGAGCCTGGTGGGCTCCGTCTATGGGGTCACACAGAGTCGGACACGACTGCAGCGACTTAGCAGCAACAGCAATGTCAGTTTCAATCCAAATCTGAAGTCTGGGAATCCAGGAAGTGCAGATGGCACTGAAGGCAGTACATGGATATTCCAGCTCAAGCAAAGAGTAAATTTGCCCTTCCTCTATCCTTTTTGTTCTATTCGGGTCCTCAGTGGAATTAATTTCCACCGGCACTGACAATAGCAATCTTCTTTACTCAGCCTACCAATTCGAATGTTAATCTCTTCTAGAAACACTCACAGTCACTCACAGAAATAATGTTTTACCAGGTATCTGGGCATCGCTTAGTCCAGTTAACTTCACACATAAAGTTAACCATCACAGTGTTCTAAAGATGAAGACAAGGCCGTGACTCTCAAACCCCATGGACTCTTTCAAACACAATAAAGGCCTTCCAAACCGCTTTCATGGAGCCCCTTAGGTTGTTGTTCAGTCACCGAGTCGTGTCCGGCTCTTTGCAACCCCATGGACTGCAGCATCCTAGGCTCCTCTGTCTTTCACTATCTCCTAGAGTTTGCTCAGATTCATGCTCATTGAGTCAATAATGCTTATAGACATTCTCTAGTCTAGGACAATTGAGTTTCTAAAAATCTCACAAAATGGGACTTCCCTGGTGGTAGTCCAGTGGTTAAGAATCTGTCTGCTGATGAAGGAGATATGGGTTCCATCCCTGGTCTGGGAAGATCTCCCAGGCCTCAGGGCAACTTAGCCTGTTTGCCTTAACTCCTGAGCCCTTGGGCTGCAACTACTGAAGCCCTCGATCCCTAGAGCCTGGGCTGCATAACAAGAGAAACCACCACAGTGAGAAGGCCTCGAACCGCAATGACCTGAAGAAGGAAATGGCAACCCACTCCAGTATTCTTGCCTGGAGAATCCCATGGACTGAGAAACCTGGTGGGCTACAGTTTATGGGGTCGCAAGAGTCAGACAAGACTTAGTGATTAATCCACCACCACAAACCACAGTGAAGAAGAGACCCTGCTCACTGCAACTAGAGACCTGTGCCTAGTAACAAAAACCCAGCGCAACCCCAAATAAAANCTGGTGGGCTACAGTTTATGGGGTCGCAAGAGTCAGACAAGACTTAGTGATTAATCCACCACCACAAACCACAGTGAAGAAGAGACCCTGCTCACTGCAACTAGAGACCTGTGCCTAGTAACAAAAACCCAGCGCAACCCCAAATAAAATAAGAAATAAATAATAAAATTTAAGAATAAACCTTACATGGCAGGTTTTACTTTATTAAAAATCTCACAAAAGGCCCCATGTGAAGAGAAGCTTATCTCTAAGAAATCTCTGGGTGTGGCTTTTGTCTAATGTGGTGGATATGTAAATAGATTAATAAGAAAGCACAATGTTTTTTAAGATTATATCACTTTGGACTGAAAGACAGAAACAGGACAAAATAAAAAAGATCTTTTGGATCTCTGAATTTCTGTTGTGATAAAGCAGGCTGTGAAAACTACTCAGCGTCAACATGTATTTGCAGCCAAGTGAGAGAGTTATCTTGGAAATGATTTCTTGAGCTGCCCCCAATGACACCATGTTGAGCAAAGACAAGCTTTTTCCCTCTGGCCCCTATACATGTGAACAAAATAAATGGGTGTGATTGTTTTAAATCACTAAATGATAATGCAGCAATAGAAAACTGAATAGGAAACTTCCAGAACAAATGGTAGACACCAGTCCAAAGATTCCAGAAGTCTAATAAATCTCAAGCAGAAAAAAAGGAAAGAAATTCAAAACAAAACACATCACAGTGTAAGTCAGAACATCAAAGACAAACAGAAGGTCTTAATAGCAGCCAGAAAAAATATTAACACTGATTGAACCTTGGGATAGGTGTATGATGTTCATTGTTCTGTTCTTTTAACCTTTATAAATGTTTAAAAATGTTCACAGACACACACAAACCCAGACACACACACACACATACACAGAGGCAGAATGTTGCAGAATGAACCAAAAAAAAAAAAAGAGAGGTTATCTTCAAAAGAGAGAAAATGAAATTGGCACCTGCCTTCACAACAGCAACAATAAAACCAAACAAAGGACAGAGGATTAAAATTGTGCTAAAATAAATAATAAAATGTGCTAAGAAGTATATGATCTCAAATTAAAATTATGTAAGTGAATATTTTATGGCTTCTGAGTAGAGAAAGATCACTTAGGTAGATTCAAAAATGTCATCTGTAAAGAAAAAAAAATGATTTTGTTAAAGTTAAATCAGCTTGGGTAAAAGGCATCATTAAGAATGTGAAAAACACAAGTCAAAGGGTGAGGGAAGATTGGCGACATATATAACCCATAAAGGGCTTTTATTCAAAATATATATTTTTTAAAAAAGAGCACATCAGTAAGAAAGATTGTCAACACAGTAGAAAAATGATGAAAAGACTATTACATATTTCGTAGGGGAAAAAAACACAATTGCAGCAACAGACTTCAATCTCATTCATCATCAAGAAAATGAAACCATGATATTACTTTTCCATCAGGGAAAAAAAAAATTGACAACAACAGTTCTTAAGAAGGCCTGTGGTAAGAAAAACTCTCATATAGAGCTGATGGGAATGTTAATACATGTAACCACTTGGGAAAACAATTTGGCATGATAAGTGACAGTTGAAATCCATACACGAGGTGTAGCTGGAAAATTCCATTCTTGGAATTTAAAAAAAAGAAGGGATAGTTTGGGAGTTTGGGAAGGATGAGTATATATTTAAAATAGGTAATCAGCAAGGACCTACTGTGTAACACAGGGAATTCTTATCAATGTATATGTGGCAGCCTGGATGGGAGGGAAGTTTGGGGGAGAATGAATACAGGTGAGTCCTTTTGCTGAGTCCCTTTGCCGTCCACCTGAAACTATCACAACATTGTTAATCAGCTACACGCCAATAATAAATAAAAGGTAAAACAAACAAACAAAAAACTCTTGCAGGTATACAAAGACTCAGGGTAAGACTGTTCATTGCTGCATTGTTTGTGGGAAAAAAAATGGGAAGACGAGAATATCCATAAGCAGTAGAATGGATAAATAATGAGTAGGTCGTTCATCTAATATATTACTATGTCACAATGAAATTAATGAAATCTTGCTAAATGCAAGATCATAGATCCATCTTCAAAGCATATTGAGTGAGAGAAGGTGTGTAGAATAAAAGTCCATTAATAGAATGTTCAAAACCAGGCAGAGCTAAATCACATTGTTTAGAGATACACATGTAGGTGGTAAAACTGTGAAGAAAAACAGCCAAGTGTTTACTGTAAAATTCAGAAGAGTAGTTATGTTCAGGAACTAGGGAAGGGAGTGTGAGCTAGGAGGGAATGTGGGGTGGGGAGCAGGGACGAGGCTAGGATGATGAGTCTAGTCTTTGACCTGGGAAATGATGGGTATACAAGTATTCACTCTAAACATATTTATTTTGCTATACTTCAAGAGACTTCTTTTTGTCTCTGTCTCTCTTCATGTTTATTAACACCACTGAAAGAAAGTTTAAGCAGTTTTCTCAGGGTCAAAGAGCTAGTTCCTCGCAAATTTATACAGGACAGTCTCACACCAAAACCTCTTAACCTCTATGCTACAGAGTCTCTGTGTTAACTAGCTGGTTAACTAATAATGTGTTAGTTAATCCAGAGCCCTCTCCATTAATGCTTATGTTATTTTACCTCTTACTCTTTCCACTGTCCTGCCCAATACCTTTCACCTAGGTATTAGTCCCTCCAGGTTAATTTCGTTCAAGAGCATAGCCAAGTCATTCTTGGTTGCTTTTGCAAACTTCTGATTTGAAGAACCTCTCTAGGTAGAGACGGATATATTGTACCGTGAACTACAAGTCCAGAGTCTAGCCCTTGTCATACCTCCTCCAAGGCCTCTATTTTCAGATGTTAAGATACTGGGGCCAGGGCCAGGCTAGACAAGTCATCCCTCTCCTACCGTGCTCAATGACGATGGTATTTAGCCTATAAAGCTACATGTGACACACACCGTGAGCCTCCTCCAGAGCTACTTCCCCTCCCCCATACCAATCAATTCAACTGATTGATTTCTTCCTAGGAGCCTGGGTAGACTGTTCACTCCTCTGATTCCCCCAGGTGATGTCCCTGGTCCGACTGGATAATTACCTATCTGAGAATTCTTCATCAGCTCCCAGGTGCCAATGTACCACCTACCCTCCCAAACCGGAAAGGAGCCTCAGCTCTAGGGCGGCTGGGACCAGGAGACAGAGTGGACTTGGAGAAAGCATAGCACACATCTTGCTTTGCTGATAAGCATTGAGAGAATAACTCAAGGGTGATGAAAATGGAAAGCCAGGGAGAATCGGCAATGGGGAGTTTACTAGAAGGATCTTTATGTGGAAAGCACTAAGATAGGAACTGGTAAATCTCCAGGAGAAGCTGGGAGAGCCAGGAGTGGCAGACAGACTCTTAAGATCCTTGAACCAGATTGCAGGCGCTTATAGGAAGCAAGATTTCCCTCGTGGCTCAGATGGTAAAGACTCTGCCTGCAATGAGGAGACCTGGATTTGATTCCTGGGTCTGGAAGATCCTCAGAGAAGGGAATGGCTACCCACTCCAGTATTCTCATCTGGAGAATTCCTTGGACAGAGGAGACCAGCGGGCTACAGTTCATGAGGTCACAGAGTTGGACATGACTGAGCAACTAACACTTACACTTTCAGTAAGATAGGAACTAGTAAAACTCCAGGAGAAAATGGAAGGGCCAGGAGTGGCAGACAGACTTGAGATCCTTGGACCAGGTGCAAGAGGCAAAGTGGTGGCAAAGTGTTAGTAAAGGGAGTTAAATTGAGTCCAACACCACAGGATAAATCTTAAATGTGTAAGCCTGAACATTCGAACCTCCCGATTTGACACTAAGATTCCTTTCCTGCTTAATCTCCTATGCCCCTTATACATGACATCCCTAGAGTTCACTCCACCAGACAATTAACCAGTACGTCACTCCACCATTGTTATACCCCCCATATTCTGCTTCCCCAGCTCTCCTATCAGCATTTACTGAGTCTGTGGGCTTCCCAGATTCTTTAGCCATAAAGAATCTGCCTGCAATGCAGGAGATGCAGGTTCAATCCCTGAGTTGGGAAGATCCCCTGGAGGAGGAAATGGCAACCCACTCCAGTATTCTTGCCTGGGAAACTGCTTGGACACAGGAGCCTGGAGGGCTACAGTCCATGGGGTTGCAAAAGTCGGACCCGACTGACTGAGTATGCACATGGCCTAAAGGGCCACCTGGTGCCCAGCAGGGCTCTGTGTCCAGTGCCTATGCTCATTCTCCCAGAGGTAAGTAATGTGCTGCCCACATTTCATTAGGGAAGTTGCAGGTGGTGGACATTATAGGCCCCTAGTCACAGAGCCAAGGAGGAGTCAATACAGGTCGTGAATCCAGGTTGGCAGCCCCACATTCTTCATCTGGAGTTGTCTCAGGTCTGCCTGGGCTCTTGTGAGCCTGGCCATGTCCTCAAGGGCTCTGCAGTCCAGGGGCAGAGTCCAGGCTGCTGATGAGTGATGGGTCCACAAAATGCTGCTCTGGTTTGGAAGCACTTTAAGGGAGTTGGGGCGTGAAAGGACCCTAATGTGCCACTCAGAATATGGGGCTTTGGAATAAGATTATCTTGACATGAAAGCACTTGGGAAGCAGGAGTTAGGCAGGCTCTCTAACCTGTCCCTCTCTCCCTAAAAGCAGGATCTAAAATTTCCCATGAAAAAGGTACCTTCCCTGTACCAGAAAGGGAAGAGTATTCTTATCACTGGAGTCTGTTGTCAGCACCAGAATGGACCTGTACAGACAAACCTTCTGAAATAGCCCACGTGGTCTATTAGTTTTCTGAGTATATTTCCTGGTCACTGTCGCACAATTTACTGCCCCTAGCCCAAGCCCTTTTGTCCTGTCACTTCCCCACAACTTATTGTCCTTTGTGTAAAGAGTATATAAGCTTTTCGGCTTAACAACCTCTTCAGGCCTTCATTTTCCCTTTTGAAGACTTCTGTGTAATTGTACAAATCTGAAACAAAATTTGTAAACTTTTCTCCTGCTAAGCTGTCTTATGACCATTTCATTCTTAAACCCAGTCACAGAACCTAAGAGAATAAAAGCGAATTTATCTTCCCCTATAGAAGCAAAGTCAACTGTACCATAATATATAATTTTTCTGATACCAAAATTTCATTTGTCATAGCTGAGCACCCGAGAAAAACTCCTTGGCAAAACCCCTTTGGTGTGCTAAGCACGGGTGTACGATCAGGATAAAAAACACATCACTGTAAAGACCTTCATGGTATCAGTGAAACTAGAAAGTGCTTTTGAAAAGGAATGAGACAGTTAAAATTCCACAAGCTTGCACGGTTTTTGGTGACACCCTTGGAGTCAATTATCACCTATCCGAGGACTTGGCAATCGTATCGATAGCCAGATGATAATCCCAGTAGAAAGAGTACAAAGTAGCAGACAACTAGCAGTTGGCAGTGTTCTCATATCTCTTCTCTCATTCCCACTCCTACATCAGTTCTGTGATGTGCTGGGCAGAGTGAGACTGTCACACCACGTCACCTACCACTGACGTCACTACAGACAGCAGACCCCAACAGCAAGAATACTTTCCCAAGGTTATTCTGTCAGTTTGTTTTCCCAATCATTTGCCAAGCACCTATTAATTAGGTAGATGCTTCCCATATATTATTTGATTAAATCTTCACACATCATTAGAAGTAGAAACTACACTCATTTGAGAGCAATATTTGACTCTAAAATGAATACACCAGCGACTTCCCTGTTGGTCTAGTGGTTAAGAATCTGCCTGCCAATGCAGAGGACACCAGTTCGATCCCTGGGAAGATTCCACATGCTGTGGGCAACTAAGCCCTTGTACCATAACTATTGAGCCCCCATGATGCAACTGCTAAAGGCTGGGAGCTCTAGAGCCTACGACCCACAGCAAGAGAAGCCACTGTAACGAGAAGCCCACGGCATGGCACCTAGAGAGTAGCCTCTGCTTGCTGCAGCTAGAGAAAGCCTGCACAGCAGTGAAAACCCACACAGCCAAAAATAAACAAATGCATTTTAAAAAATGTATATACTAAAGCATAGGCCAAGAATAGCACTTTGAAGAATAGTGTTTCAAAGATGACGAACAAAGTGAGGAATTTTGCAGATCCTAATCAAGCATCAAGAAGTGTTGTAAAACTATAATAATGAAGACAATTCAGCATCAGTTCAGAGATAATCAGTTTAACTATTGAGCAGATAAACAAGAGCTGACTGGTGAGCCCGGGCCAGACTTCCACACACATGGAACTGGATTTATGATTGAACAGGCATTGCAAATCAGAGGGAAAAGGATGGAATTTTAATAAGTGGTGTTAATAAATTGGTTATCTGTATGGCAAATGTGATATTGGACTCCTACCTCACACCATACGGTGGCTTCCCTTTAGGTCAGTCAGTAAAGAATCTGCCTCCCGTGCAGGAGACCAGGGTTCGATTCCTGGGTCGGGAAGATTCCCTGGAGAAGGAATTGGCAACCCACTCCAGTACTCTTGCCTGGAGAATCCTATGGACAGAAGACCCTGGAGGGCTACAGTCAATGGGGCTGCAAGAGTTGGATGCGACTTAGCGGCTAAACCACCACCACCATCACATGAAAATCAATTCCAAGTGAATTAAAGATGTAAACAGAAGTAATAAGACTATGAAAGACTTAGAGTGAAGCATAAGAGACTGTTTTTGACCTCAAGAAAGAAAGAATTTCTTGAACAAGTCACAAGATGTACAAATAACAAAGTGCCCAAATCATAAAGAAAAAGGTAAAGTTGACTGCATTAAAATGTAACACTGCTATTCAAAGGATACCGTAAAGAGAATGCAAAGACTTGCAAAGACTGGGGTTGAAAATGCCCGTAAACTTGGAGAATTTATTTCTAATACAAGTAGTGGACAAAGCATTATTATTCATATGACAAAACAAACCTCATGGAAAACTTGGTGAAAGATTTGAAGAAACATTTTATGTAGCAAGAGTCTTTTATAATCAAAGAACATGTGAAAAGATGCCCAGCTTAATTACCAATTAGGAAAATGCAATTTTAAATCATAACAAATTTTAACATCTGTCATAGTGGTAACAATGAAAAAGTCTGAAAATATCAACTTCTGGTGAGGTTGGAGCAACCAGAATATTTATACACTGATGATGGGAGTGTGAATTGATATAATCCCTTTGGAAAATAATTTGACATCCTATGATAAATATCTGTATGCATCTGACAATTTTACTCCTCAGTGAATACCCTAGAAAAACTCTTCCACCTGTGCTTACGAAGAGATGCTTTAAAAATTTTCAAGTTAGTACGTTTATAATAGCAAAACTGGAAACAGTCCAAAAGCAGACCAATAATAAATACTTAAATTTATGATATACTAGTATAACAGAATAGCATAGAGAAAGGAAAATAAATGCATTACAGCTACATGAAAGATCATGGATAACATTTTTTTAAATTGAAATACAGTTGATTTACAATCATTCAGGTATACAGCAAAGTGATTCAGTTTTATATATATATATATATATTCTCTTTCAGATTATTTTTTATTATAGGCTATTATAAGATGTTGAGTACAGTTTTCTGTGCTGTGCAATAGGTCTTTGCTGTTTGTCTATTTTATATATACTAGCATGCATCTCTTAATCCCCAATTCCCAATTTATCTCTCTGCTCCCACTGCAGATAAATTTCAAGAACTTAATGTTGAAGAAATGAAGCAAATTGCAGAAGAATGCATAGAGTATATTTCTGCTTGCATGAAGTTCAAAATCATGCAAATCTAAGCAAGGTATTGTGTAAGGATACAAACATATGTACCAAAGCTCTGAAGAAAAACAAGAAAATAATGAAATTTAAATATAGGGTAGTAGAAAACTCTGTGGTGGAAAGAATAGGGGTGAGATTGTGGACAGGCATGCAGGGGACTTCGAAAATAATGGTACTAGTGATATAGACAATGGAGCATATTTTGGTGCNCTCACTGGAAAAGATTTTGATGCTGGGAGGTATTGGGGGCAGGAGGAGAAGGTGACGACCAAGGATGAGATGGTTGGATGGCATCACGGACTCGATGGACATGAGTCTGAGTGAACTCCGGGAGTTGGTGATGGACAGGGAGGCCTGGTGTGCTGCGATTCATGGGATCCCAAAGAGTCAGACACAACTGAGCAACTGAATTGAACTGAACTGAACTGATGTATGTAGGGAAAAGTGGGCTTCCCAGGTAGCTTCGTGGTAAAGAATCCACCTGACAATTCAGGATACACGGGAGATGCTAGTTTGATCCCTGGGTCAGGAAGATCCCCTGGAGAAGAAAATGGCAGTATTCTTGCCTGGAGAATTCCATGGACAGAAGAGCCTGGCGGGCTACAGTCCATGGGATCTTAAAGAGTCAAACACAACTGAACGACAGAGCATGCACACATAAGGGAAAACTATACTCACCTTTTGTAATAGGATAAGTTTTCTTTTCAGAGTGCCAGGCCCTTGCTTTCTTTATAGACACTGAAACTAGAAGTGAAGGACTTGTGATTTCCGGTGACAGAAAGGAGAATGCAAGTAGTGCTGTCTCTGGGACACTTTCCAGATTATGGCTTGAGGGTGCTGGGTCCTTGTCTGTGCTCAAACATCTGTCCCCTCTTGTTTTCCCTTTACGTAAGCGAATATGCATCATTGGTATTTGGGGAAACTGCTTGGTCACCTAAATTTATTTGGGGCAGGTCAGCATTTCTAGATAATTTCAGGGTCTACTTGATGTAATGAAAACAAGAAAATCAGGCTTGAGTTGAAAATAACAGAATCCGGTTCTTAGTCTTAATAAAACTATTCTCCCCAGTTGCAAGATGTCATGAAGAATATGATTCAGGAGCTAAGCAACATTGTAGGAATCAGGTTTACAGCTGAAACAAACCATCCAACCAACCTTATCAAAAAGCTGTCACTGAAAGGAAGGAAAATGGTAAATTATTTTAAAAAGAAAGATTTGGGACTTCCCTGGGAATCCAGTGGTTAAGATTCCATGTTCCACTGCAGGGGACATAGGTTTGATCCCTGGTCAGGGAACTAACATCCTACATGCCTTACCACCCAAAATAGAAAATAAAAATGAATAAATGAAAATTAAATTTAAAAAAAATTTAAAAAGAGAGCCTTGGGGAGCCTATGATGAGGGCACTCAAACAACTGTTACCTCAGGAAGGGCATTTTTACCTTAACTATATTCTGTTCTGATTAATCTTGATTATTTTAATGACAGATGGCTTTGATTTTTAGTAATATTTTTGTCATCACAAAAGGTACAAAGCCATCTCAGATGGTCTGAGGTAAAGGGTGAAGAGAAATAAGCCATTCATCTAGTGACCTTTCAAATAGTCACAGTTGAGATAGTTCTTAGATGCTGAGGCATGAATTCCAAATGAATCTCAGTGAAAGCACTTCTGGGTAGAGCAGAGACATTGTAACCTAAATAAATAGATTTTCTATGACCGAAGAACAATCAAGTATACACCTCAGACACCTAGTGCAATGGATGACCTGCATGTCCTCCACATGATCCTTGATCATTATCTGTACTTTCAACTAGAGTGTGATAAGAGGAGGAGATTTAATCAGTGCATAGGTCCACAACAGTTTACCAAGTGTTGCTATTAGTGGAAAATAAATTCAGAAGTGTCATTTGAGGATGAAATTCCTTGCTATTCTTATGCTAGTTTATAAAACTAAGGCATTCTACTACCAATCCCTCAGAAACAGCTCCCAAGTCATTCAGTTTCTCCTCCATTTTTGAGGCATACATATAAAAATCACTTATGATTCAAACCCAGCTTGAAAATGTGCTACTCTTCCTCACTGAACTATTTCTTGAAAATTGTGGAGAAATTTCTACTTTTTATTGGGTCATATACATGAATTATGTATGTTTTATATCTATATCATATTTGTCTGTTCTCTCTCCTACAAGCCATTCCATAGCTAGATCTCTCCTACTTGTGTATATTCATGATAACAGTATGGCGGCCTTCAAGTTTGGGTTATCTAAAGGAAATGAAAATTTTCAGAGTCTTCAAAAGAAAAAAAAAAAAAANGGAGCTCTGCTTTCCTCTCCAGGACCCACTCTCACCTTTTCCCTCCAACGTTTGCTTGACTGTGCAGTCCTATCTCTGAGCATTTTCAATGCTCTTCCTTCTGTCAGGAACGTTCTCCATCTGGCTGACTCACCCGGTCACTTCAGTCCTTCATTTTCTCATCCATTCAGGGCTGACTGAGTGCTCACTACACCAAAACAGTGTGCTGTGACATTCCAGCAGGGAGACGGTCAAGAAACAAGCACTCGTGAACAGGACTGCTGTTGCGAATGAGTTCTCAGAACAGGAGAGCAGGGCAGAGAATTGAGAGCGGCCAGGTGTGGTGTCAGACAGGACACTCCGGCAATATGTGTTCAGAGGAGGGGGCGGGGGTAGAAAGGGATGAGAATAGGAGGCATCAGGCTGGAATGAACTTGAGTGCAAAACCCTCAGTGGGGATAAACTTGATGTGTGTGAAGAGAGAAGGGGATGGGGGTCCAGGCATCCCCACTCCTTGCGGGGTCTAGAACGTATGCTGCTAGTGGTGGTGGATTTGATTGCCTTTTTGACCTTCTAGGAATGAAAGATCTTGGCTCCTGTGGGCAGCTGGGCAGAGAGCGGAGGTGTGAGGGCACAGACGCTGCAGTCAGCCCAGAGGAGACTGCTCCCTGGGGCAGACCACCTGTCCAGAGCTAGGTGGACACACGGCGGGGCTCAGAGTGAGATCAGGCCAACCCATCACAGCCAGCCGGGCTCAGAGATGGAGGGACGTCCTGCTGGACCCTCTGAGAGAGACCCTGTGGACTACAGGTCACACTCGTTCTCTCCCCCAGTACACAGTTCCTTCTTAGTTTCCCGAGGCCGCTATCATGAAGTACCTCAAGCAGCGTGACTTCAAACAACAGAAACATATTCTCTGGTGGTTCTGGAGTCTGGAACTCTGAAATCATGCAGTGACAAGGCCACACTCCCTCCGAAGGCGGTGGGGAGAAGATGTCCTGTCTCTTCGAGCTTCTGGTGCTTCCTTGGCAATTTCGAGGATTCCTTGGTTTGCAGCCATCTGGTTCCAACCTTTGCCTTTGAAGGCGTGTGCCATTCTCGCGTGACTCTGCCTTCACCTGGCTTCTTTCTTCTAAGGACTCTGGTCTTTTGGCTAGGGGGCCCCTCTATTCCAGCATGACCTCATTTTAACGCTGGTGACATCAGCAACAGCCCCGCCTCCAGGTAAGGCCACACTCTGCGGGTTAGAGCACCCCCACGCCCTTTTTATTGCAAGAGGTGGGGACCAATTCAGCCTATAACACCTTTCCCGCCTCCCTAACAGAGGGCCTTTCAGCCTCTGATGGGCACTCCCACTGAGGGCCCCTCAATGCAGTTAGCTCTGCTGCTGGAAATTCCCTCTTCCGCCTCCCTCCCACAAATATTTATCAAGGGATTCATAGAGTCCAGGAACACTGCCAAGTCCTGGTGCCCGACAGTAAACAAAACAGCTAGTGGGGTGGCTGACATGCTCTCCTCCTGGACCCAGGTTTCCCCTGGGGCCACGCAGAGCACCCTGGCCCACCCTGAAGAGGGCTCTTCAGATATCCGAGGATGGCAGTGTGTTTCCTCAAGTCTCCCTCCAATCAAACACCTCTGTTTTCTTTACTTATTCCTCAAATAGGGTGACAAGATAAATATTTTATGGACCAAACCAGGACAGTTTTGGGAGTGAGAGTGGTGGCTGTTAATAATGACTGCACAGAGAAGACAGGCTAAACTCTGAGTCTCCCAGGCTGACCTCTCTGTGGGGTTACTTCATGGGGCACAGATTTCCAGGTCCTTTGTTCTGCTCTCTTCTGGGTATTTTGTAATCTGTCTCCTTTTAAATCATTGCTCCCAGAATTAACCGCCATGAGTGCATGGCTCAGTGAAAAAAGCCAAACTGGCCAGGGGCTGGTTTCAATAAATGTGCCAAACAGCTTAACAGAGGTGAGAGAGTAGTATCATGGGACCCCCGAGGAAGGAACAATGGATTCTTTCTCAGAAGGCTGGAGATGGCTGCAGAGAGGATCTGAGGTCTGCAATGGATCTTCCAGAGAATAGAAATTTCCCAGCAGGAAAATGATGGGCATCTTGGGAGGGGCATCATTGTCAGGCCGTTATGGAGGGGAAGGGCTTACCCCAGGGGCTCAGCAGTAAAGAATCACCTGCACTGCAAGAGCTATAGGAGATGTGAGTTTGATCCCGGGATCGGCAAGATCTCCTGGAGGAGGGCTTGGCAACCCACTGCAGTATTCTTGCCTGGAGAATCCCATGGACAGAAGAGCCTGGCAGGCTATAGTCCATTGGATTTCATAGAGTCAGATATGACTGAAGCGACTTAGCACACCCAGTGGAGGGGAGAGCAAGCTTCCTCACTCACCTGCTTCTGATGGAGACATGCTGTTCTTCCCTACAGCCTGTGAGGTCTCCTCTGAACCAGCTTTCCTTTGATTGAATTATGGGATATTATGAGAAAGACACGCTTGCCCTGGATACCTGTGGTTCAGTCATACTTCTGATATTTCTGGTTTGTTCTAAGGAAGAACAGCCAAAATACAGGCAGAACCTGGCCAATGAGGGGGTAAGTAGCTTAATCCAGGAGTCATGGCACTTCCGAGTCCCAGTGGGAGAGGGTCATTTACAAGCATTTGCTGAGACAAGGGTCACTGATGGGTTTGCACTGGTCTCTGTGGGCTCGAAGATCACGCTTGATCACGGCTCTCAAAGAGGTGCAGCTAGTGAGCAAGACACATGCGTGCTATGAACTTCAAGTCCTGCCAAAACTTCTAAGGACTGTCACACCCCTTTACAAGTTTTCCATATATTTTGGGAACACAGGGAGAAGTTCCAACTGGAGGAGTGAAACTGAATTTTCACTGTAGCGCTTCCAGGGTTTTGATGGCCAAATGGGGCTTGAGAGCTAGAGAAAGGGTGGGTGAGAGGTGTGGAAGCACAGAAAAGGCCTGGATTAGGACTAGCCTTTGGGGCTGCCTGCGGGACGGGGGACAGGTCAGGAAGGTCATTTCAGGAAGCGCTACCACCATGCCTGGCCAGCCACCTGTATCCCGGCCTTCCCTCTGAGCAAGGTCCGAACAGTGCAGGAACTGCCCAGGAAGAGGGGAGGGCAGCGAAGATTGAGGGAGATGACTTGGCCCCACAGACAAGTAACACACCACCACCGCTGGCTCCCCTGGTCAGCTGGCTGCACCCGTCCCCCTCCCCCAGCCCTACATCAGAGGCGTGGAACCCCCCCCTCCCAGGTGGGTGGTGGTGGTTCTCTAGAGCGATGATCCATTGTAGTGCTGGACTTCATCCAGACCCAACACTGTCCACAGCCCAGGCTGGTAAGCTACAAGCATAGCCTCGCCAACCCTCTGAAAGCTTAGTCTGCCACGGGACTATCGTGGACAGGTGCTGGGACCAGGGGTGTGAACCCCAGCAGTGGCTGGGAAAGACGTTCAAACCCCCAGATGATTCTTGTTCTGTGCTGTCCTTTCTCGGGTGAGAGGGACATTCTTCAGGGACACCTGGAGTTCAAGCATCAGGTCTGTCTTAACTTGACTGAGTGGAGAAGCCTCTCTCCTCTCTGAGCTCTGGGTCTCCTGCTAGACCATCTACCGCATGGTACTCCAGCTGGTGGTTTCTTCATCTTCATCGTCTCTGGACTGTGAACAGCCTGAGGGTTGGCAATGTGGATTGCTCATTTCCAGATGCTCAGAACTGGTCCCCGGTAAGTTGAAAGTGAAATCCATAGTCTCTCAGTCATGCCTGATTCTTTGGGATGCCATGGAATGCAGCCCACAAGGCTCCTCTGTCCATGGGATTTTTCCAGGCAAGGAAACTGGCGTGGGTTGCCATTTCCTTCTCCAGGGGATCTTCCTGACCCAGGGATCAAACCCGGGTTTCCTGCATTGCAGGCAGATTCTTTACCAACTGAGCTGCCATGGAAGCCCCTGGTACCCAGTAGGTAGTCCACAAATGAGGAGTGAAAGAGGAAGTCCATGGATGAAGGAAGATCTGAGGACAAATCATCTGGAGTTCTGGAGATAAGAGAAGGATGAGGAAGAGGGGAATGGGACTACATTCTGGGTTGGCTTGTAGGGTTCATCCATGAAAAATACTGCAAACTTAAACTTTGTGGCTGTGTGATTATCAGTGTAAATCCAGGCATGATTCATCATTAGACAGTCATTATTATATTCATTCTTTTTCTTCTGATTAAAAAAATTTTAATTTAAGCCTTTTGGGGGGCCCCAGGCATGACATTTACTGTGCTGTAACTGATAAGACAGTCATGGACTGTGAACAGGGTGGTCAAATAGTAATGATTAGTCCCACACAGCTACCAGACAGTCAAAACCAGAGCAAGTTCCTGAAAGCTCCCCAGCCTTCCACTGTGCCAGACCTCACCCTTGGCTGGCTGGATCGTGGGAAGCACTGCAGGCTCTGCAGGGAGGAGCAGCTATAGTGGACAGAGGGACGCTTGGGGAGTGTGGCTCTGAGGCTCTTTACCATCTGGAAAGGAAGGGTTTCCATCTTTGAAAAATGGGTGTGGACATGCTGGTGCACATGCAGGGCTTCTTCTATAAGCCCTGGATGGAGGCAGAAATAAAGAAATCAGCTCACTGCAAAGAAGCCAGACGACTCAAAAGGAGGAGGCAAGGGCTCACATGGTGGTCCAGTGCTTAAGAATTTGCCTGCCAATGCAGGGGACATGGGTTTGATCCCTGGTCTGGGAACTGGGATCCCACATGCAGCAGGGCAGCTAAGCCTGTGAACCTCAGCTACTGAGTCCTCACCCTAGAGCCTGTGCTCTGCAATGAGAAGTCAGAGCACTGCCACGAAGAGCAGCCCTCACTCACTCTTAGCAACTAAAGAAAGCCCGTGTGCAGCAACAAAGACTCAGTACAGCCAAGAACAAATAAATGCAGCCTGAATGCCAGGTTTCTGATCTGGGTAACAGGTGATAGGAACATCACTGGAAGAGAGAATTTGGCAGGAGGAGTAGCTTGAAGGGAAGACATTGAGTTCAGTTTGGGATACCATAAAGGTGATGAATCTCTGGAATTTCTAGGAAGAAGTGTCTGCAAGCATTGAACAGATAGTAGTATTAGTCACTCAGTCGTGCCCGACTCTTTGCGACCCATGGACTGCAGCCCACCAGGCTCCATTGTCCATGAGATTTTCCAGGCAAGGATGCTAGAGTGGGTTGCCATTTCCTTCTCCAAGATAGATGAATAGATAGGTATAGTTTTTTAGGAAATAAGGTGAAGATGCAAGAAATCTGGAAGGTTAAGTTGGCACATAGTAGGACCTCAATACATCAGTCCTGGGATGAATCATAACCCCTCACACCAACACTTCTGCCCCAGGCTCATTGGTTGATTAGAATGAGCCCACACAGACTGACTTGAAAGGGAAACACAGAACATCTTTTGTCTGATTATGATCGAAGCAGACAACTGGAGGGCATATTGTAGCTCCAGCTACCCAAGGTGTAGGGCCTGCGGGGGCTTACTGCTGTCAGAAGTCAGCATGCGGGCCAGCAAGAACTTGTCTTGTGCCTTGAAGATCTGGGAGGCATAAGGAGAAGAAATAACATTTTCTAAACCCTGAAGAAATAGTTCTTTTCTGTTCACATCTATTTCCCTGAGAGTATTTTTTTCCACTGTGTTGATAGATATTATATAATCACATTGTTTAAATATTTGAGATGGTGATTACACCACCATTCAATTTTAATTGCTGCTTCTGTTAACATTGTCAGACATTCTCAAGGAAAATTAATTAGGACCAAACCATTGATTGATGATCTTTAAAATCCAGGCTTTCAGAAACTAACCAGTTTTCAAACCCAACACTATAAATACACAGTGAATTTAGATCACAGAACTTATCATTTTAAGGATGTTTTCCCCTTAAGCCACATGTTAATCTAACCACTAATAAATAAAGACGCAAAGTATACAATTAAGAATCACAAAATTTATTTTTATGCAAAAATTCCTTCTATAGTGAGTCTGATGCTTCACTCANACCTGTGGTGGATTCATGTCGATGTATGGCCAAACCAATACAGTATTGTAAAGTAGAATAAAGTAAAAAACAAAAACAAATGGAACCTAGTTAAACTTAAAAGCTTTTGCAAAACAAAGGAAACTATAAGCAAAGTGAAAAGACAACCTTCAGAATAGGAGAAAATAATAGCAAACGTAGCAACTGACAAAGAATTAATCTCAAAAATATACAAGCAGCTCCTGGAGCTCAGAGAAGGCAATGGCAACCCATTCCAGTACTCTTGCCTGGAAAATCCCATGGGTGGAAGAGCCTGGCAGGGTGNTGAAAAGACAACCTTCAGAATAGGAGAAAATAATAGCAAACGTAGCAACTGACAAAGAATTAATCTCAAAAATATACAAGCAGCTCCTGGAGCTCAGAGAAGGCAATGGCAACCCATTCCAGTACTCTTGCCTGGAAAATCCCATGGGTGGAAGAGCCTGGCAGGGTGCATGGGGTCGCTAAGAGTCGGACACGACTGAGTGACTTCACTTTCACTTTCCACTTTCATGCATTGGAGAAGGAAATGGCAACCCACTTCAGTGTTCTTGCCTGGAGAATCCCAGGGATAGCGGAGCCTGCTGGGCTGCCATCTATGGGGTCACACAGAGTTGGACACAACTGAAGCGACTTAGCAGCAGCAGCCTGCAGCTCAATTCCAGAAAAATAAATGACCCAATCAAAAAATGGGTCAAAGAACTAAACAGATTTCTCCAAAGAAGACATACAGATGGCCAACAAACACACGAAAGGATGCTCAACATCACTCATTATCAGAGAAATGCAAATCAAAACCACAATGAGGTACCATCTCACNCATTTCAGTGAGTGAAAGAAAGTGAAAGTGAAGTCGCTCAGTCGTGTCCCAATTCTTTGCAACCCAATGGACTGTAGCCTGCCAGATTCCACTGTCCATAGGGATTCTCCGGGCAAGAATACTGGAATGGGTTGCCATTTCCTTCTCCATTTGATCCATTTCAGTGAGTATCTAGTATGTATGGTTTTGTAAGAAGCTATAGAATCAGGCCACTCCTTGAATATAAGCTCTTTTTGTGACCAATGACTTGAACAGTCTGTGGCAAAAACTAAAGTAAAGCAGAATATGAAATTGTGAAGATGTTCACCAATGCTGAATGCTGCTCCGTGAAATCTAGATTAAGTTTCAGAAAAATGTCTGTCCTGGTACTGAGCTAAAAACTACTCTCCCATCACTTCCACACATCAAAGTAGGGCTTCTGCCTTTACTGTGAAGAGGACACTCCCACTCCTCAGGTACATTTCTTCAATTCAAGGAGGAAGACGGGAGAAACTTTTTATTTGTATAAGAAGCAGTAAGACTGAGGGCAGGAGGAGAAGGGGATAACAGAGGATGGGATGGCTGGATGGCATCACTGACTCAATGGCCATGAGTTTGAGCAAATTCTGGGAGATGGTGAAGGACAGGGAAGCTTGGCATGCTGCAATCCATGGGTCACAGAGTCAGACATGACTTAGCAACTGAACAACAAAAATATGTCAAAGTGGTGGAGATGTGTGTCTACACCAGGGCAGGTAGATGTCAAAGAAGTGAATTCTAGAACTGAGCATACTTCCTTCCAAGCAGCTGCCATTCAGTTACTAACTCATGTCCAACTCTTTGCGACCCCACAAACTGCAGCATGCTGGGCTTTCCTGTCCCTCACGGTCTTCCGGAGTTTGAGGGTCTCCTTTGGAGTCATGGGTTGCTGGTGGCCTGCTGCAGGGACAGGGGAACTGGCAGCAATAGTCCTGGGAGGCACGAGTTGGCAAAAGTCCTCTTTGAAGTTTGCCAGTAACCTTACCATAGAGCCTATAGGCTCCAGGACTCCAGGCCAAACAGCTAACAGGGAGGAAACACAGCCCCACCCATCAGCAGACAACTGGATTAAAGATTTACTGAGCAGGGCCCTGCCCACCAGAGTAAGACCCCGTTTTCCCCACAGCCAGTCCCTGCCATCAGGAAGCTTGCAGAAGCCTCTTATCCATCAGAGGGCAGACAGAAGAAGAACTATAGTCCCACAGCCTCCAGAACTAAATCCAAGCCATTGACCTGGGTTTGATTCCTAGCCATCATGTTAGTTAAGGATGTAGAGAGTCACGCTCTTGAGTTTGGAACCAACTGGATGAGGAATGAATATCATCTCTTCTGTGAATAAGGTTGAACTGGAGAATGTGCCTTGAGCATTGATCATGGTGGTATTCCCTGACATGCTCTGGTAAGATGTCTGGGCTGATCAACAGAGAAGATCTGTGTTCTTCGAGAACAGCCTCCCACAAAGTGACAGAAAGTCTTGAGACAAAAAAAAACGATTTTTTTTCTCCCAATATTGCCAATCAGAAAACCTATTCTTCCCTGCACAGAAAGAAATGAGAATAGGAATAAAATTAAACAGAACAGAAGTGTTCCTCCCATTCATTGTCCTCAGTGAGAACAAAAGTTTCCTCCCCTGTAAAGAAACATGAAGGAAGGAAGAGAAACAGTCTCCTCTAATATGAGAAGCTACACAAAATTTTTAGCTTTAATATTACATATTAATATACTCTGACATGCAAATAAACTCTATCAGTGATGGTAAAACTACAGGGCAAATCAGAATCAACCAGAGATTATAAAAATAATTATCATACAGAGGGAAGTAAATCAAAAAGAGAAAAACAAGTAATGTATATTAACGCATACACATGGAACTTAAAAAAACTGGTACAGAGAAATCTATTTGCAGACCAGGAATATATATAGACGTAGAGAATGATGTGTGGACATGAGGGGAAGAAGAGGATAGGATGAATTGAGAGATTAGGTTTGACATAAATACATTACAGTGTGTAAAATAAATAGCTTGTGGGAAGCTGCTGTAAGCACAGGGAGCTTAGCTGGGTGCTCTGTGATGACCTAGATGGCTGGGATGGGAGTGGGGTGAGAGGGAGGTCCAAGAGGCAAGGGATATAAGTATACATATAGCCGATTTACTTTAGTGTACAGCAGAAGCTAATATAGCATTGTATAGCAATTGTACTCCAATAAAATAATTAATAAAAATGTTTGTTGGATGGAATTGAATATCTTTGGGTGAGCTCAAAGAATCTTTTAATGCCTCATTCAAGATAGATGATCATCCTTTTCAAAGCTTAGATTGGTTGTTTCCTTCATAAAGGAATGTTAAGAACTGTTGAAAATATGTTCAACATATTTTTTGTGCTACCAGTTCTTAGTCATCTTTTAATTAAAAGTACTTTTTATCGAAAAAAATAGATGCCTGACCCCACTACATTTTTAGTAACTACACCCTGGGTCCCATTCCTTTTTTTTTTTTTTTTTTAAATAAATGTAAGTTTTGGAGCTCCATTCATCCTTTAAGAATTACTACATTTGAGCATTTGAGACAATATTGCTTTAATATTAGCAGTGCTTATTGAACCCATAAATTCTGCAACCTAGAATCACAGAGGAAGTTTTAATTGATCATGGACTCTGACTTCTGCTTTTCAGAATGCTCCTTTAATTATATTTGTGAAAGGAAAGTGAAAGTGAAGTCACTCAGTCCTGTCTGACTCTTTGCTACCCCATGGACTGTAGCTTATTAGGCTTCTCCCTCCATGAGGTCCAGGCAAGAGTGCCAGAGTGGGTTGCCTTTACCTTCTCCAGGGGATCTTCCTGACCCAGGGATCAAACCCAGATCTCCCGCATTGCAGGCAGATGCTTTACTCTCTGAGCCACTAGGTACCTCCACATAAAATATAATAGGGAGACTAAATAAAGATACAGAGATGATCATAAAATCAGCAAAAATGTTTAGTGTTTCACAGTATTTAATTAAGTGCAACAAAGTAAAGAACGACTCTCTAACCAGAGACTTTTTTCTGCCTCAAATATCATGATGATAAACATCTTCTCTTACCCTTCAAAGTGAGTACCATTGTGATTACTTTAGAGAAGCACTCTTCAGTAGGAATTTCTATAAGGGAAATACATGATATCTGTGCTGTCAAATATGGAAACTACCAGCCACATGTGACCACAGAGTTCTTAAATGTACACAGTGCAACTATAGGGCTGAATTTTAAATTTCATTTAATTTTAATTTCAGTCAAAGTAGCCCTATTTGAATCCTGGATACCACATTGGAGAGTAAAACTTGAAAGCATGTTTTTCAGATTGTAGGTTAAAATGCATTAATGGGCTCTGAACAAAATTTCATGTTTCATGCCAATATTTTAAAAAAGAGATTAAATAGTATAGATAAGATCAAAGTTCCTCACACATAGCAAATGTTTCTCTATGCGGAGTGACAAAAATGAGACTTGCCTCACGGCAGAAAACAGGGTTTGTGTGATTCACTGACCCCTGGCCCCCAAGATCAATGAAATAGTAGGTGTAATTAGGTGAGCAAGCCAAAGAAGCAACGGACATGAAACCTGCAGTGTTGGTTCTGTTTGCAGTGAGCGAAGACGAGCCCCTGAGAAACCATGTGATGATGGCTCCTCCTTGAGGTCTGATGATAATATTTCAAGTGTGGGAAAAACTAAAGAGAAACAGCAGAGTAAAATGAGAAGAAACGCACTAACTTTCTCATGTTTACATGCAATAATTTACCTCTTCCCCCTACCGTCCTCAGAGGGCCCACCTGTGCCAACCTTCCGGAACTTAAACTGGCCACTTCAAGCATACGTTCTAAGCAGCATCTGTNAGAGTAAAATGAGAAGAAACGCACTAACTTTCTCATGTTTACATGCAATAATTTACCTCTTCCCCCTACCGTCCTCAGAGGGCCCACCTGTGCCAACCTTCCGGAACTTAAACTGGCCACTTCAAGTATACGTTCTAAGCAGCATCTGTGTTAGTGGACAGAGCCTGCTCAGTGGTACCTCTGGCTATGTTCGGGTCCAGCTTTTTGATGTGGCATTTCAGCCAGGGACATAAAATCCCACTGAGCTTTATCTCAGAGGCAGCTCAGAGGTGGCCTTTGAAAGTAGCTCTGAATTTGTAATGATAAACGCAGCGTGTCTGTGTGGAGGGAGCAAAACCCTCAGAAAGTGTACAAATATAGAAGTATGAGAGCTCTGTACTCTGAAAGCTGAAAGTTGATTATATCATAGTCAACCAATAGAATTTTTTTGTTGCTGTTATTTATTTATGATGTAATACTATTAGAGAATTGGAGGAAGCAAGTTGTTGAAGCAGGGATAGATTCCATAGGACACAAAAGGTGATTGTTTTTCTTTATTGAAGTTTAATTTACGTAAAAGGAGATGAATTGCTCTTGAGTGTTCAGTGAGATGAGTCTTGACAATTGTATGTAACAACCACGGTTTGAAGGCATCAATCCTTCGGAACTTTGTGGTGCTAGTGGAGAAGGCAATGGCACCCCACTCCAGTACTCTTGTCTGGGGAATCCCATGCATGGAGGAGCCTGGTGGGCTGCAGTCCATGGGGTCGCTAAGAATCGGACACGACCGAGCGACTTCCCTTTCACTTTTCGCTTTCATGCATTGGAGAAGGAAATGGCAACCCACTCCAGTGTTCTTGCCTGGAGAGTCCCCTGGACGGGGAAGCCTGGTGGGCTGCCGTCTACGGGGTCGCACAGAGTTGGACACGACTGAAGTGACTTAGCAGCCTGTGGTGCTAGAGAAGACTCTTGGGAGTCTTTTGGACAGCAAGATCAAACCAGTCAATCCTAAAGGAAATCAACTCCAGGAGACAGTGGAGGACAGAGGAGCCTGCCAAGCTGCAGTCCACAGGCACGCAAAGAGTCGGACGTGTCTTCATGACTGAACAACAACAACGAATAAATATAGCAACCAACTAAAACAGGATAATGGACTTTCCCATCAACCCAGAAAGTGCCCATCTCCTCCCTCCCCATTGAACACCTACCGTGCCATAGACTGTCACTGGGCTGTTTCCTAGCACCAGAGACTAGTGCTAGACAAAACGGACTAGTTTTGTCTGTTTTTTAGGGACGGGGACGGGTTCAGATAAATGGACACAGGCACTATCTACTCACATGTGTCTGACTTCTTTGCGTCAGTTTCATAGCTTGTGATTCATCCTGGGTGTTCCACACATCAGTAATGCATTCCTTTTTGTTGCTATAAGTAAGTAAGTGTTAGTCACTCAGTGGTGCCTGACTCTTTGCGACCCCATGGACTGCAGCCTACCAGGCTCCTCCGTCCATGAGATTTTCCAGGCAAGGATATTGGAGTAGGTTGCCATTTCCTTCTTCAAGGGATGTTCCCAACGCAGGGATTGAACCCGGCTCTCCTGCACTGCAGGCAGATTTTTGATGATTGAGCTGCAAGGGAAGCTTTTTTGTTGCTGAGCAATATTCTATTCTACGAACAGACCACCTTCTGGTCTTGTAGTGGTTATTTATTTATTTATTTGAAATTTATTTTGTATTGGGTTATAGCTGATTTGATCACTTATTATTTTTGAAAAGGCTGCTATGAACCCTCTCGTGCATTGTGTGTGGCTCCATATTTTTACTTTGCTCAAGTAAACATATAGAGATGGAATTTCCAAGTCACATGATAAGGACATACTTAACTGTATAAGAAGCAGCTGAAAAGCTTGCCACAGGGAGGATGTCAAGCCCAGAGGAGTGTCCTTTGTGCATCCAGGACACCAGTCATTTGTTGGATGTATGTATGACTAAGAATATTCTGTGCCTTGTGGCTTTGCTATTTATTTCATTTGGTTTGTTTGGTGAGTAAAGCTTTAATTTAGCTGATGTCAAGTGTATGTGTGTGTGTGTGTGTATATATGATCAATTTAAGACTATTATTATTTCTAACCTAAATGTTCAATAGAATTCACAGATGAAAGCCATTTGGGCTTCTTTGGGAAAGGTTTTAATTACTGATTTAATTTCTTTAATAAATATTGGACTATTCAGATTTCCTATTTCCTCCTCTATAAGTTTTGGTAATTTATGTTCCTTTCCATGGAATGTGGGTAGTTCAACGAAGTTGTTGCGCTTATTGGCTTAAGGGTTTTAATGATTTCTGTGTCCTTTCCATGCTTATTGGTTATACAATAATGCTTCCTATTTCATTATCAATACTGTAATTTCTGTTTTTCATTTCTTAATTAAGCTAGTTAGGCATTGATCAGCTTTACTAGCTTTTTTTTTTTTTGATAGAAACTAGCTTTTATTTTGCTGATTTTTTTCTATTGTTATCTGTCTTCTATTTCATTAAATCTTTCTCTTATTTGTATTATTTTCACTCTTCCCCCCTACAATGAGTTTAATTTGCTCTTCCTTCTCTAGTTTCTGACAGTAAAAGTTTAATCATTGATTTTAAATACTTCTGTGTTTCTAATCAGGCATATGGCTATAATTTTGCCTCTAATCACTTTTCCAGTACATCCCACACAATTTTGACACATTGTATTTTTAACTCCTATCTTAAGTATAATTAAATACATTAATTTCTTTTTCTTTGATCCTTGGACCAGAGGAGGTGGCTTCAAGACTAAAATATATATTATTCCAAGGACATTTAAAAGAAAATATCTTGTAGCCTTAAGATTACAATGTGAACTTCTAAACAGACATTTTGATGGGAAAGTATTCCAGGATCTAACTTTTCATCATTTTATAAAAACGTAATTTGTTAAAGTACAGAATTATGGGATGTTTTGGAAAAGAAATGCCATCTGCATGCCAATAGCACATCAAGATCTTTCAGAATATCTTGATCTTGTATAGTATTTCTTCTACATTCTGTAAATTTTTAAAAAATGAATCCAATATTGCCACTGAATGTGATATAAAAATGTTTGATGTGGCAAGATCATCAAGTCAGGGCTGTTAACTAGGACAGTTGCCTCAATTAAGAAAGCAGTTTGAGGATGCGCTGTCAGCTGGACGAGTAACGTTAGGTAGGTGACAGCATCTCTTTTTTGACCCCATTGGTCTGTGGGCTAAATTTTCAAGTGTGACAAGTGCTTGTTTGAATTGACTGTGAAGACAAAGCCAAATCACAAATGTGTTACAGAAAAAGGAGTGGGGAGGGGACAGGCAGAAATTTGGGTGAAGGTAAAGGAGCTGACACACTATTTGCACTGTTTCCCCATCTATTTACCATGAAGTGATGGGACCTGATGCCATGATCTTTGTTTTCTGAACGTTGAGCTTTAAGCCAACTTTTTCACTCTCCACTTTCACTTTCATCAAGAGGCTTTTTAGTTCCTCTTCACTTTCTGCCATAAGGGTGGTGTCATCTGCATATCTGAGGTTATTGATATTTCTCCCGAAAATCTTGATTCCAGCTTGTGTTTCTTCCAGCCCAGTGTTTCTCATGATGTACTCTGCATAGAAGTTAAATAAGCAGGGGGACAATATACAGCCTTGACATACTTCTTTTCCTATTTGAAACCAGTCTATTGTTCCATGTTCAGTTCTAGTTGTTGATTCCTGACCTGCATACAGATTTCTCAAGAGGCAGGTCAGGTGGTCTGGTATTCCCATCTCTTTCAGAATTTTCCACAGTGTATTGTGATCCACAAAGTCAAAGGCTTTGGCATAGTCAATAAAGNCCGGAAAAATTTTTTTTGTTTTTTTAAATGCCGAGCCATGGCCAGGCCCGCGAGTTGGGTGCGGCATTGCTCTGCTCGATTCGCAGCTGGTCCGCAGAGCGCACCCGGTGCAAGCCCGGGGGTCTAAAAGGGCGGGAGGAGCACGCCCCGGGCTTCCAAGCTTTGCAGCCTCCGCTCTGCAAAGAAGAAAAGCAAGTGGCTTTTGGCGCGAAAGCCTTGGCGCCTCCCCTGATTTTTATGGAAATCAAGAGGGCGGGGTAAAGCAGCTCTCCTCTGCCTTTCTCCCTCCCCCTTGTCTGTGCCGCAGCCCCCTTCTCTCCCCGCCCCCCGGGTGTGTCAGATTTTTCAGTTAATAATATCCCCCAAGCTTCAAAGCGCAGCCAGTGACAGTCATCTGTCTGGACGCGCTGGGTGGATGCGGGGGGCTCCTGGGAACTGGGTTGGAGCCGAGCTCGCGCTAGCCAGGCGCAAGCGCGCACGGACTGCAGCCACCCAAGGACCACCCCCCGCCCCTGGCCACCCGGAGACCCCCGCACAGAATCGCCTCCGGATCCCCGGCAGTCGGCGGGAGGTAAGGACCGGCGCCCCGGGAACGGCGAGCGCGGCTGGAAGGCAAACCCCGGACGGGGATCGCGGCTGACGCACCCGGGGCCCGAGTATGCCCGGGGGACTGTTTCCGAAACAAAACCATCTCGGGGTTCTCCCTGAAAAGCCAGTTCCACTCTCGAAGGCTCCGGGACTGGAGAGACCCGCCCTAAACCCTCTACTGCCCTTGTCAGGGGGGTGTAATGGCTTCATCGAAAGGAAATTCACCCTTCTCTAGAGCGTTTGTCTGCATCTGAACTGATGGGGAGCCGGTGCGTCCCCACCCCGAAACTGGGTTCGTCTCCAAAGGGTGCCCCCAGAGGAAGACGAAAGGGGTTCAGCAGGGCGAGGCCGTTGCGGTGGTAATCTGGGTCACGGCTGCCCCAGCTCGGAGGAGACAGCGGCTCTCTGCGAGCCCTCTCCGCGCTGGTGCCCCTGAACCGTTCCCAGGAACTGGGGTTCAGCCTCTCTCAGGAAGAGGGCGTACTTGGGGGTTTGGAGCAGCGGGGGTGGGGTTAGAGACGTTCACAATCAGCTATTGGCAGTACTCTGCCTGCAGCCAGTGACTGCTGGGGGCGTCTCATCAAATTTTGGCGGGGTGGGGGGGCGGATTCAGAATTGGGGTGTCTGTTGTTGGTCTCGGTCTAGAGAAAGGATTTTTTCCATTTGCAAAGTTGTCTGAATTCCGCCCCCTCCCCTTCCCCCGCTATTGCTTGCGGTCCGGAGGTGGCAATTTTACAAAGGAGGAATTGAGGGTACTCTAAATCCTATACCCAGTTGCTGGGTTGGAGGCCTGGGCTTCCTCTGAGCAGCTGGCCCTACTTAGGTGCCACCGGGGCTGTCTGCGAGCTGGTGGGAGCTAGAATTCTGCAGCCTTGAACAGCCCCTTCCCCCAGGCATTGCCTGGTGTGAATGAAATGGCAGTTTCCAAAGTTGCAGAGCCAGGCCACCACCTCCCGCATCTGCATGCCCCCTCCCA
>SJYV01007883.1:177994-209500 GCA_006410875.1 Neotragus pygmaeus | reverse complement strand
TGTTCAGCTCCTAATCCCTCATTACCTCTGAAGAGAGAAGAGCTATCTTCATCACCTTCCCGGAACTCCTTGACCATTAAGTGAAAGTTGCTTAGTTGTGTCCCACTCTTTGTGACCCCATGGTCTATACAGTCCATAGAATTCTCCAGGCCAGAATACTGGAGTGGGTGGCCGATCCCTTCTCCAGGGAATCTTCTCAACCCAGGGATCAAACCAAGGTCTCCTACATTGCAGGCGGATTCTTTACCAGCTGAGCTATCTCCCTTAAAGCAAGTACAGCATTCTGTCCACCTCTGATTCTTCAGCCCTGGTCAGGTGGCTGGCAGATGACAGAGCCTTGGCAGAAGCTGGTAGAAGGGCTGAAGGCTGAGTAGGCAGCAGAGGAAGGAACACAGTGAGAACCATTATGGAGTGCCTCCTGCCAGCTGGGTTCTCAAGCTCTTGGGCTAACTCCTGTCAGGGAAGCAGATCCACTGGGCATCCGTGAACCTTGGAAACTGACTGCTGAAGTGAAAATGAAACATACACGGGAGACCTGTCTTCAGGGAGCCCACAGTCTGGAATCAAGTCCTTGGTGGAAAGTATATCACCAAGTCTGTGAGGGGTCCCGTGGCTGAATCTGCTTCCTCCAGGTTCCCGGTATGGAGCTTGCTATTGGAGGGAGCTGGTTTGCTGGTCTACCGTGGGCCTAAGAAGTCATCTGAGGCCACAGGTCCCCTGTGCTATAGTGACAATGGTTCCAATCTTCCCACCTCTGTGTAGTGTCTGAGAGATCACTAAAGTTTTTATACCTGAGTCTCACAATTCTCCAGGAGTGCTGGCCAGTTCATTCTATACCTGTGTTGGGAACTGGGTCTTCTGGGTTTGACTCTTTCATTCCCATAATGGCTGTCTTTTGAAAATCCTAATTTGGGTTGGGTTTAGATTGTCTTTAGAATCACAGGTTATTATATTTGGAAGCAGCTTACCTGGTGGCTCAGATGGTAAGGAATCTGCCTGCAGTTCAGGAGGCCCAGGTTCGATCCCTGGGTCGGGAAGATCCCCTGGAGAAGGAAATGGCATCCCCCTCCAGGATTCTTGCCTGGAGAATTCCATGGACATAGAAGCCTGGTGGGCTACAGTCCTTGGGGTCACAAAGTTAGAGACGACTGAATGACTAACACTAGCAGCCATTAAGCTCGGGGTCCCATTTCAGAGGTGGAACACTGGATGAGAAAGTAGTGGATCGTCTGCTCACTTTTCTTTTTCCTTTCTTCCTTTCTCTCCTTCCCATCCTCCCCCGTTCCTTCTGTTCCTTCTCTCTTTCATAGCAAACATTTACTTCACACCCACCAAACACAGATCCAGGAGCTTGGGAGACATCAGTGAACAAGAGACAAAACTCCCCCAAATCCATGATTTAGGAAGCTTATATTCTCGGAGAGAGCGACAACGGTAAAAAAGAAAGAAAATAATCAACTAAATTAAATAGCACTGAATAAGGTGGTAAATGATGTGAAAGTAGAACAGGATGGAGGAATTCTAAGGTGCCACAGCAGGAGGGAAGAGAGTTGCAGTTTAGAATGATCGGGAAGTTTCCCTGGAGCTGAGGGGCAGTGCTGGTGGAGAGCACCCCGGGGCACAGTTGTGCCCTCAGTCTTCCCAGATTAAGGCGCTCCCTTCTGCGTCTTCCTCTGGATGCCTGCAAAGTTGCCCCAATAACGTCTTCTTTCTTACCCCAAAGGGAAGCAAGAGAAAGCCGTAGTTGAGTGTGCTCTAGAGTTAAAGTGTCTGGTTTGAATCCGACTCCCACAGAAAAGCTCTGGGCTGTGTAGTTTCCCCACGGGCATGTTAGGGTTGAAGGCACCATGTACTTCGCCTGGGCTTCTGGGGGATTTCAGAAATTAGCTAACACATGGCACGTGGAATAAGGGCCTGGTGCATGCTGGGAATGATGTACGTCTATTCAATAATCTGATTTCTTGTTAACAGAAACCTTCCTTTCTCCATTTCCCTAGTATGTTACTAGGGAAAAGAATCTTTTTATGAAAAAAAAAAACAAACAAAAAAACAAAAAAACCTTTGCTGGTAGAACAAATTCACAAGCCTGTGCTTAACAAGAACTTTGCAGACTTTTGTTCCTCAATAGAGGCCTTACAAAACCTGAAAACGGGTACCTTGGAAACAAATGAATGTGAGCTTTGAAGCCTATTTTAAGACGAAGCCTAGGAATTTGAGTGTGGCAGAACATCGACGCCTTCTACAATGGTTTATTAGTTTTCCTTACTTGTAAAGGAAATCTCTTCATAGGCCACTGACCAGAGTTACCTGATCTCTTTTGATATTGGCGTATCCTGCTACAAGACATTCATCCTGAAACCTTTGACCAGGAGAAGTAACAGAGCCTTTTTATGGCTGAAGCAGACAAACCTATGGTACAATGCATATCAGGAGAACACACACAGCACATACCCCTGTGTTAAACACAGTTGGGGTGCTGTGAGATGTGGCCTAAAGAGGCAAGGTGAAATCAATTTTCTTCTGCCTTTCAGCAACCCCAAGAATTTCAGCAAGCTTTGGGGAGGTGGTTTGCAAGAGATAAGTTTATTTTTTTCACAAATCGATAGCTTGTTACCCGTTGAATTTTGGATCTTATGTTACCGTCCGCTATTTTCCTGAAGGGGACCATGAAAGCAGTCCTTTCACCCTGCAGAATGATGTTACCTGTGGACTGGGAGGCAACTCTGGGAAATAAAAATCTTGTTTGGGGCTTGGATCTTAGCTCAGTTATTTGCTATTTGCAGTCTTGGCACAGGAGGTAAGCAATTGGATCTCTATTGTCTTGTCTGGAAGTGAAAGGGGTTGGAGTTGGTGATTTCCAAGGCTCCATTTCAGTTCTTCTTTTTTTTTAATCTTCTGATAATTTTGTATTTTGCTTTTTTTTTTCTTTTCTTTTTAGCAACACCATGCACCAAGATCTTCCCCCACCAGGGATTGAACCTGTGACCGTTGCTTTGGGAAAGAGGGGTCTTAATCTCTAGACTGCCAGGGAAGTCCTTTCAGTTCTAAGGAGAATCACTGAATTTGGGGAGTGCCTGAAGCCTTGGATTGCTACAAATATCTGCAGTGCGTGGGAACCTTCTCCAGTCTCCAGGAAGCTCTGGGTGAAAAGCAGGACTAGGCTCTGCCATTTACTCAGTCTGTGGCTGAGGGTAAGCCTCCTCCCTCTGCCTCTCGCTTTCTGTAAAACAACAGCAGTCATCACCCCCAAGGTTCTAATAGGGAATGCTATACAGTGTATGAAGAATAGGACAGCACTGTGGAATCTGGGGAGTCCTCTGAGTTCCTATTGCCACAGCCAGCTCTTGTTCAGCATGTGCCTCTTACTTCATTGTTTGCTTTCTGGGTTCATCTCTAAGTAGGTTTCCCTCAGCTAGGATACACCTTTAAAGGCAATAGTCATATCTCTGATTGCTCTGCTCCATGGTACCTTTAACAAGTAACTGTCCCCTAATATTCAATAATTATTACCAGCGAAAAGACTTGACTCACTGTTCACAGCCAGCTAGGGATTCTCAATTTGTGCAACTGGATACATAGGCTTATCTCATCTGGAACTAGAGAAAACGATGATAAATTCAATTCTTAATTGGGTTGCTCAAATGAAAGCAGAATATGATAACAGATAGCTAATACCTTGAGTATTCGCTTGGATTGCTGTAGCCACTTTTCTTTGGCATAAAGCAGAGAAGAACAGAGAATTTATACAGATACCAGAGATCTGAAGATGCTCAAACTATAGTTAAGAGGCATCTTTGTTGACAAGGAGGGCAGGGTTGAGACCAACGTTTACTATTGTAAGTGGTTGGTTTGCATTTGGATATGAAAGTAGATCTTTCTAATCCTAAATTTGTCCGTCTTCTGAATTCCCTGAACTAATATGTTATAGTCTCTCTTGAGGGAAAAGCATCTTTCTACTAGAAACCCTGTTCCCCAAACATCTCATTAAAATAATTAAAATAACGAAGTTGGAGGTTTTCTCTGAGTCTTCCGGGTTGTTATCTTGTAAACTCCCGGTATGGCTGTGAAGGCATTTCATTTGACAGTTCTGGGAGATCACTTCTCCTCTTTGGAAATTCCTCTGGGTAATATAAGTGCGCATGTCATTTTGTCACCGAGCTCTGAGCCTCCGTTACCGTTGGCTGCATGTGTGTGGAGGCTGCTGTGTTGTATGTGGCTGTGGGTTCTGCTGGTTGGGCAATCCCAGGAGGACTTTTTTCTTGTCCACTATGATGAACCACAATGTGAACATGTTGGAGCAAAGAAGCAACATTTAGCTCAAGGGCAAATTAAGCCCCCACTTCATTGGAGGCATGGATGCTGAGGGCTGGATAATTGGAGTAGAACCCTCCGTAGAAGGCTTATTGTGGTGCTCACTGCCATTCACATGCCGTCTCCACAGTGTTTCCATTTCAGAAGGAGAAGCCCTTTTATGAGAGTTGGCCTTTAAAGAAAGCTGAGCGCTGAAGAATGCTTTTGAACCGTGGTGTTGGAGAAGGATTCTTGAGAGTCCCCTGGAATTCAAGGAGATTCAACCAGTCCATCCTAAAGGAGATCAGTCCTGGGTGTTCATTGGAAGGACTGATGCTGAAGCTGAAACTCCAATATTTTGGCCACCTGATGCAAAGAACTGACTCATTGGAAAATACCCTGATGCTGGGAAAGATTGAAGGCAGGAGGAGAAGGGGACGACAGCGGATGAGATGGTTGGATGGCATCACTGACTCAATGGACATGAGTTTGAGTAAACTCCGGGAGTTGGTGAAGGACAGGAAAGCCTGGTGTGCTGCAGTCCATGGGATCGTAAAGAATTGGACACGACTGAGCGACTGGACTTAACTGAACTGAAATGAGTCCTTTTGCAGGGATGTGGTGTCTTCCCCCACCTCCATCCCCTGCCTTTACCTAGCATGATTGACTGGTCCCAGTCGGCCCATGACTGTCCCCGTTTTAAAGCTGAAAGTCCTGTGTCCCAGTATACACTCAGTCTCTGGGCACATCGGAGTGGAGAGTTCCCATTGCTAAGCCTAATCCACACACCCTCAGTGCTGGCTGGGCTCTCGCTGAAGGGTGGGACCAGCTCCACCAAGCTAGCTGGGTAGGCCTGGAGGCTGAAGATGGGACCCCCACCACACATACCCTGAGGGCTCAACCAGCCTTGCAGAGTTCAAGGGCCTGGCAAGCAAAAATGAGCTGGAAAGAATATTGCTCTGGTGTCCAAGCATCGGGATTTGAACTCTGGAACCTCTGCTAGGTGACCTGGAACGAGTCATTCTGAGGTTGTGGAAGGAGGAGAAATCTCTCTTTTTTGCTGTCAACCAGGAATGGGAAGATGGGAGGGTAACAAAGGCTGGGAACCCACATCTGGCTAGCCGGTCCCCTCTACTTCTCTCAGCTTCTGGGTCTCCTTCAAGATAATGATAATGATAATACTAATAATAGTGATGATAATAAAAATGCTATGGAGGTGTGACCATGATGCTGGCTTCTGTCTTCTAGTCTGGCCCTACTTGCATCCCCTTTATTTCTCAGGTCTTTGCAAGGAGCCAAAGGAGCAATTTTGAAGTCACCAAATAATCCCAAGCAGTGAGGGGATGGCCTTCCTAAAGCCATCTGGGGATGGACTGGTCCCAGAGACTGCCTAGGACACATGGAGTAAAATCCTCCCCAAGACCCAGTTGGGAGGTGCACTCTGTTTCATCAGAGAAGATGCAGTTCAGGCACCTAAACAGGGCTTGGGGCTTCCTTCCCTGGGTTGAAGACTCTGTGATGAAATTGCCATTAACGTCATCTGTGAGATTCATGACTCCCGGGCTGGAGTTTCCTTGTTATTGGCGGTTGTGAAATCACTTTGGAGAAGTCTGTTGAGGGGGAGGGGGAGAGGAGGGAGGATGGCATCCTTGAGAATTTGAAGGTGGGTTCTTTCACAGAATGAAGGAGAAGGCAAGTCTAATAGACCTTCTGAAAGTGAAAGTGTTAGTCACTAAGTCCTGTCGACTCTTTGCGACCCCATGGACTGTAGCCTACCAGGCACCTCTGTCCATGGGATGCTCCAGGCAGGAATACTGGAGTGGGTTGTCATGCTGTCCTCCAGGGGATCTTCCCGACCCAGGGATCAAACTCAGGTCTCCCCATTGCAGGCAGATTCTTTACTGTCTGAGCCACTTTAGGCACCTTTAAAAGAGATGTTTACATATATTTAGCTTTGGGGAGTCACCCACAGTTAACTCCCAGGGATCAATAGTTTCCACATTCTGAAAATCCTTATTCAGGGGGCACAAGTGCCCAGCTGAAGATCCTCCCTTCCCAGGCCCCCTGAAGGGGAAAGGGTCTGTCATGTTAATGACATGTGCATATTATTAAGAGAAGGGACAAAGGGCCTGGAGCTTGGGAATGAGAGTTGATCTGGGGACTCTTCAATATGCAGATGATAGCCTTATTATAAATCTCATGCTGGAGGGCCCTGGGAGAGTCAGCCCTTAAGTGCAGAAAGGCTGCAGTGTGGGGATTCCCTCTCCACATCCCTTCCTCCTCTGTAAAATGCTACTGCGATGCCTGATCACAGAATCTGTGGTGAAGTTGAAATACAATGTTGCTTTGATTTCTTGGAGTTAGGGGATTACAGAATGCCAGGCTCCCCAAGTCTCCTGAGCCATGTAACATTTGCCCTTCCTGTACTAAGGCTTCACAGCAAAATGTAAAGCATTCAATGCCATTCTATTGAACCTTTTCAGGGATGGGACCTGTGGGCAGGTGAAGGAGATGAAGGGCTGGTGGGAAGAACAGTCACGGCTGCAGAGGACTCTGACCATCACCTGGGAAGGAAGGTGAGATGCGAATGCAGATAGTTTTCAGAGACTTGGGGTTGCAGGATGCACAAGAGAGCCTTCCCATAAAGGAGATGGTATGCAAGGTAGCCTTAACGATGGGCGATTGGCATGAACGGGAAAGGCAGGAAGACCATTCTGGGTTAAGGGGCAGCCTGAGTGGAGCTGCATGGAGGTATGAATGGAGTGTGTTTAGGGTACAAGTGCACCCCGGGGCAGCAGGTGAGATGGATGGATGGAGTCTAAGGACCACTTCCATGCAATGGGGAACTTGCAATGGGGTCTGAGGAGAGGGATTCAACTGGGTCTCACCTGACTCTGGAAGAACATATGAGCATATTTAGTTCAATTCATTTCAGTCACTCAATAGTGTCTGACTCTTTGTGACCCCACGGACTGCAGTGCCAGGCCTCTCTGTCCATCACCAACACCTAGAGCTTGCTCAAACTCATGTCCATCAAGTTGGTGACACCATCCAACCATCTCATCCTCTGTCATCCCCTTCTCCTCCCACCTTCAGTCTTTCTCAGCATCAGAGTCTTTTCTAAAGACTCAGTTCTTCGCATCAGGTGGCCAGAGTATTGGAGCTTCAACTTGAGCATCAGTCTTTCCAATGAAGATTCAGGACTGATTTGCCTGAGGATGGACTGGTTGGATCTCCTTGCAGTCCAAGGGACTCTCAAGAGTCTTCTCCAACACCACAGTTCAAAAGCATCAATTCTTCGATGCTCAGCCTTCTTTATGGTCCAACTCTCCTATCCATGTGTGACTACTGGAAAAACCATAGCTTTCACTAGACAGACCTTTGTTGGCATATATTTAAGCCATACAAAATTACCCTGGATGGTGCTTGTCAGCTTCAATAACGAGTGATCATTGTGCTTGCTTCTCTTGGGGGGTTCCTCAGCACTCCTGAACTTAGTGGGAAGAGCCCAGACCTTTAAGAGCCTCAGAATTGGCTCAGAGAGGCCATAGAAACTGCTCACAGTTTCTTCTACGTCAAGCCTTGTTGATCTTCTTCCCTCCACTCATCTTCTCACATCCAAAGTCCACACATCTTCCAGGAACCAGCTTTAAGGTCTCTCCTTCACAAAACTTCACACTGCAGACTTGTCTTCCCAGCTTCTAACATTACCCGGTGCTTTTCCTGTATCATTTTGGGTTGGGGAAATGAAGGCAACTCCCTTCCTCCCAACTATGGTCACTATGAAAAAAATTAGCCAATGAAGTATAAAAGAGAAACAAAAATATCACTAGTAACCCACTCTTCAGAGAGAACAACTATTAAAATGCTGGTGTACATGTTTCTAGATTTTTCCATAAACATGTAAATGCATATGAATATGCCTGTTTGTTTTGTATCTTTATTAGGTCATGAGTTATTATTTTGTTATGTATTTGGGTCTNGTGGCATGTTGCAATTCATGGGGTTGCAAAGAGTCGGACACCACTGAGCAACTGAACTGACTGAACTGACATAGAAATAACTGAAGATACCAGCCTCATAATACATTTAGAATTTAGTTAAAAGCAGTAAATTTTTTTCTTTTTTTTTTTATATTTTTTTAATATATTATTTTAGTTTTTCCCAGGTTTGAATATTTATTTTTGGTTAAGTTGGTTCTATATAGAAATAATTCTTAAACATTTGAAAATTGCTAACCACAATTTAAATTTTTGATTTTTCAAATACCTTGTTTTATGTTTGGTTCTTTATATTAATCATTAAACATAAAACAACAAATTTCTTTAAGGGCAAACAAATATGAATAAGAAATTTTAAAATATTGTTTGTTGCTGGTTTTGTTATTTTTTTTAAGTTTGAAGTATCGAAGACAACAGTCTTTTTATATAACACATAATGAAATTTCACATCTTTTGTTCAGTTACTATTGTGTACTAAAACTACAAATCATTTATAATTAAGTTATATTTTATAAGAAATGTAGTGCGCTCATCTGGTAAGTAATAAAAGCATCAAACTCTGATTTCTAAAAAAAAAAAAAAAGTCTTCTTAGTGTTCCCTTTCTTATGATAAATTAAGATAATTGTGTTCTGAATCCTTTCCATTTGTTAATTCCCTGCCATATTTTATTGAAAATATGACTCATATCTTGGAACTATATATGAAATAAGTTAGTTCTAGCTTGTCTGAAAACAAGTTCACAAGTCTCAAGTTTTGTCTGACTTTCACAAAGATTAGATGTTATNCCTTTCCATTTGTTAATTCCCTGCCATATTTTATTGAAAATATGACTCATATCTTGGAACTATATATGAAATAAGTTAGTTCTAGCTTGTCTGAAAACAAGTTCACAAGTCTCAAGTTTTGTCTGACTTTCACAAAGATTAGATGTTATGTGAATTTTTAACTGTCTCTTTAGTCTGGTGCCACTCAAACTATTCATATTTATTTTAACCATTTTTTAATTCCCACCGGATTCTCAATTCTAGGAACTCTAACATGCAGCACAATGATTCTAGATTCTAATCATTCTAGCTTCTATTTTCATACAAGCATTTTCGTTTTGCCTAAAATTCCCTACACACTAATTTTAAGTCAAGCTAATTTTCAAGTGATAGACAGGGAAGCCTGGCATGCTGCACTCCATGGGGTCACAAAGAGCTGGACATGACTAAATGACTGAACTGAATTGAAATTTTCAAGATCTTTTGTTTTTCTTTCTTTCTTTCTTTCTTTTTTTTTTTTTTTTTTTTTNATCGTAAAGAATTGGACACGACTGAGCGACTGGACTTAACTGAACTGAAATGAGTCCTTTTGCAGGGATGTGGTGTCTTCCCCCACCTCCATCCCCTGCCTTTACCTAGCATGATTGACTGGTCCCAGTCGGCCCATGACTGTCCCAGTTTTAAAGCTGAAAGTCCTGTGTCCCAGTATACACTCAGTCTCTGGGCACATCGGAGTGGAGAGTTCCCATTGCTAAGCCTAATCCACACACCCTCAGTGCTGGCTGGGCTCTTGCTGAAGGGTGGGACCAGCTCCACCAAGCTAGCTGGGTAGGCCTGGAGGCTGAAGATGGGACCCCCACCACACATACCCTGAGGGCTCAACCAGCCTTGCAGAGTTCAAGGGCCTGGCAAGCAAAAATGAGCTGGAAAGAATATTGCTCTGGTGTCCAAGCATCGGGATTTGAACTCTGGAACCTCTGCTAGGTGACCTGGAACGAGTCATTCTGAGGTTGTGGAAGGAGGAGAAATCTCTCTTTTTTGCTGTCAACCAGGAATGGGAAGATGGGAGGGTAACAAAGGCTGGGAACCCACATCTGGCTAGCCGGTCCCCTCTACTTCTCTCAGCTTCTGGGTCTCCTTCAAGATAATGATAATGATAATACTAATAATAGTGATGATAATAAAAATGCTATGGAGGTGTGACCATGATGCTGGCTTCTGTCTTCTTCTAGTCTGGCCCTACTTGCATCCCCTTTATTTCTCAGGTCTTTGCAAGGAGCCAAAGGAGCAATTTTGAAGTCACCAAATAATCCCAAGCAGTGAGGGGATGGCCTTCCTAAAGCCATCTGGGGATGGACTGGTCCCAGAGACTGCCTAGGACACATGGAGTAAAATCCTCCCCAAGACCCAGTTGGGAGGTGCACTCTGTTTCATCAGAGAAGATGCAGTTCAGGCACCTAAACAGGGCTTGGGGCTTCCTTCCCTGGGTTGAAGACTCTGTGATGAAATTGCCATTAACGTCATCTGTGAGATTCATGACTCCCGGGCTGGAGTTTCCTTGTTATTGGCGGTTGTGAAATCACTTTGGAGAAGTCTGTTGAGGGGGAGGGGGAGAGGAGGGAGGATGGCATCCTTGAGAATTTGAAGGTGGGTTCTTTCACAGAATGAAGGAGAAGGCAAGTCTAATAGACCTTCTGAAAGTGAAAGTGTTAGTCACTAAGTCCTGTCGACTCTTTGCGACCCCATGGACTGTAGCCTACCAGGCACCTCTGTCCATGGGATGCTCCAGGCAGGAATACTGGAGTGGGTTGTCATGCTGTCCTCCAGGGGATCTTCCCGACCCAGGGATCAAACTCAGGTCTCCCCATTGCAGGCAGATTCTTTACTGTCTGAGCCACTTTAGGCACCTTTAAAAGAGATGTTTACATATATTTAGCTTTGGGGAGTCACCCACAGTTAACTCCCAGGGATCAATAGTTTCCACATTCTGAAAATCCTTATTCAGGGGGCACAAGTGCCCAGCTGAAGATCCTCCCTTCCCAGGCCCCCTGAAGGGGAAAGGGTCTGTCATGTTAATGACATGTGCATATTATTAAGAGAAGGGACAAAGGGCCTGGAGCTTGGGAATGAGAGTTGATCTGGGGACTCTTCAATATGCAGATGATAGCCTTATTATAAATCTCATGCTGGAGGGCCCTGGGAGAGTCAGCCCTTAAGTGCAGAAAGGCTGCAGTGTGGGGATTCCCTCTCCACATCCCTTCCTCCTCTGTAAAATGCTACTGCGATGCCTGATCACAGAATCTGTGGTGAAGTTGAAATACAATGTTGCTTTGATTTCTTGGAGTTAGGGGATTACAGAATGCCAGGCTCCCCAAGTCTCCTGAGCCATGTAACATTTGCCCTTCCTGTACTAAGGCTTCACAGCAAAATGTAAAGCATTCAATGCCATTCTATTGAACCTTTTCAGGGATGGGACCTGTGGGCAGGTGAAGGAGATGAAGGGCTGGTGGGAAGAACAGTCACGGCTGCAGAGGACTCTGACCATCACCTGGGAAGGAAGGTGAGATGCGAATGCAGATAGTTTTCAGAGACTTGGGGTTGCAGGATGCACAAGAGAGCCTTCCCATAAAGGAGATGGTATGCAAGGTAGCCTTAACGATGGGCGATTGGCATGAACGGGAAAGGCAGGAAGACCATTCTGGGTTAAGGGGCAGCCTGAGTGGAGCTGCATGGAGGTATGAATGGAGTGTGTTTAGGGTACAAGTGCACCCCGGGGCAGCAGGTGAGATGGATGGATGGAGTCTAAGGACCACTTCCATGCAATGGGGAACTTGCAATGGGGTCTGAGGAGAGGGATTCAATTGGGTCTCACCTGACTCTGGAAGAACATATGAGCATATTTAGTTCAATTCATTTCAGTCACTCAATAGTGTCTGACTCTTTGTGACCCCACGGACTGCAGTGCCAGGCCTCTCTGTCCATCACCAACACCTAGAGCTTGCTCAAACTCATGTCCATCAAGTTGGTGACACCATCCAACCATCTCATCCTCTGTCATCCCCTTCTCCTCCCACCTTCAGTCTTTCTCAGCATCAGAGTCTTTTCTAAAGACTCAGTTCTTCACATCAGGTGGCCAGAGTATTGGAGCTTCAACTTGAGCATCAGTCTTTCCAATGAAGATTCAGGACTGATTTGCCTGAGGATGGACTGGTTGGATCTCCTTGCAGTCCAAGGGACTCTCAAGAGTCTTCTCCAACACCACAGTTCAAAAGCATCAATTCTTCGATGCTCAGCCTTCTTTATGGTCCAACTCTCCTATCCATGTGTGACTACTGGAAAAACCATAGCTTTCACTAGACAGACCTTTGTTGGCATATATTTAAGCCATACAAAATTACCCTGGATGGTGCTTGTCAGCTTCAATAATGAGTGATCATTGTGCNTCCAACTCTCCTATCCATGTGTGACTACTGGAAAAACCATAGCTTTCACTAGACAGACCTTTGTTGGCATATATTTAAGCCATACAAAATTACCCTGGATGGTGCTTGTCAGCTTCAATAATGAGTGATCATTGTGCTTGCTTCTCTTGGGGGGTTCCTCAGCACTCCTGAACTTAGTGGGAAGAGCCCAGACCTTTAAGAGCCTCAGAATTGGCTCAGAGAGGCCATAGAAACTGCTCACAGTTTCTTCTACGTCAAGCCTTGTTGATCTTCTTCCCTCCACTCATCTTCTCACATCCAAAGTCCACACATCTTCCAGGAACCAGCTTTAAGGTCTCTCCTTCACAAAACTTCACACTGCAGACTTGTCTTCCCAGCTTCTAACATTACCCGGTGCTTTTCCTGTATCATTTTGGGTTGGGGAAATGAAGGCAACTCCCTTCCTCCCAACTATGGTCACTATGAAAAAAATTAGCCAATGAAGTATAAAAGAGAAACAAAAATATCTCTAGTAACCCACTCTTCAGAGAGAACAACTATTAAAATGCTGGTGTACATGTTTCTAGATTTTTCCATAAACATGTAAATGCATATGAATATGCCTGTTTGTTTTGTATCTTTATTAGGTCATGAGTTATTATTTTGTTATGTATTTGGGTCTTATCTCTCTTACTCTGGCCTTTGTTCTGTATTTTCTAGAATGAATTTTGCACATAGTAAGCAAGCAGCAAGTGATGAACGAATGATTGACTGTGTCTCTCTCTATACTGTGCATGCTCAATCACTTGGTATGTCCAACTCTTTGTAGCCCCATGGACTGAAGCCCACCAGATCCTCTGTCCATGGGATTCCCCAAGCAAGAATACTGGAGTGGGTTGCCATTTCCTCCTCCAGGGGATCTTCCTGACCCAGGGATCGAACCAGTGTCTCCTGCACCTCCTGCACTGGCGGGCAGATTCTTTTACCACTGAGCCACCTGGGAAACCTCTCTCTATACTGTATCTTTCTGTAAAATGAAGGTTTTGGATTGTGTTATGTTTGAAGTCGTTCTTGTTCCCGTAATCTGTAGATTTCTGGTCCTTACGTGTCTGTGGTGGATGAAAGAATCCTCTTAAAATTCTGGTTGCTGGGTATGTTCTTTTTAGCACTAACATTGTTATGTCCCCAGACTAAAAGGAGATCAAATGATGACTACATGCACTCACACTGTGTCCATACAAAATCTAAAAAACGCCTGGATTGGTGGGGACAGTTCTCTTTTTTTTTTCCCGTCTTATCCCAAATGACAGATTTTGGGATTTNAGGAGATCAAATGATGACTACATGCACTCACACTGTGTCCATACAAAATCTAAAAAACGCCTGGATTGGTGGGGACAGTTCTCTTTTTTTTTTCCCGTCTTATCCCAAATGACAGATTTTGGGATTTCAGCAAACACTTAGACTCTGACAAAAACCAATTTTGGTGGGGGCTGGGGGTGGGGGAGGTTGCTGTGTTGGGTGTTTTTCTAGGTGGCTTTTTCTAGGTCCAGTGAGCAGGGGCCACTTTCGTTGCAGTATATGGACTTCTCATTGCAGTGGTTTCTCTTGTTGCATTTCTCAGGTTCTAGAGCACAGGCTCAGTAGTTGTGGCGCACGAGCTTAGTTGCCATGATACATGTAGGATCCTCCTGGACCAGGGATTGGACCGTGTCTCCTGCTTTGACAGGCAGATTCCTGTCTACCACACCACCAAGGAAGTCCAGAAACAAATTGCTTTGAATGGTATGGATTTCTTCTTTCTTCTGATCTGCAGCACTGTCTACCAATAGCCTACATGGCACCTTTGCATGAATTAGAGAAAGGCTTCTTCTCCTCTCCCCTGGTGGCTCAGACAGAAAGAACTTGCCTGCAGTGCAGGAGACTCAGTTTCGATCCCTGTGTCAGGAAAAACCCCTGGAGAAAAAAGTGACAATCCACTTCAGTGTTCTTGTCTGGTGAATTCCATGGACAGAGGAGCCTGGAGGGCTGTACTTCCATGGGGTCTCAAAGAGTTGGATACAACTGAGCGACTAACACTTTCACTTCCCTCTCCTCTCTAGGCAGATGAAGACCACACTGGATGCACGGCTTGGTGAACAGAATGCAGCTGAATATCAACTCCCCACCCCAGTCCCGCCCCTGGCCCCAGGAGGACATCTCTTGGGTAGGACACAACGTGAACAATTGTACCAGCAGCCCTGGTGCAGAGTACCTCAAAGAACCGAAAATGCCAGTTAAATGTTTTATATTTCTGTTCAGTATTTTCCTTTAAACAAAGAAAAATAAGCTGCAAATGACAGAAACCATAGCATTTGTGGGTTCACATAGCAATAAAGTTTATCACAGGGTAAAGACAGTGTGTGTCTCTTCCTGGTGATCCCTCTATCTGGAGGCTACCCTGTCCCCCCTTTCTCAACACCACCATTCTTCAAGGCTCAGCTCATAGGCTGTCTCTTCCACAAACCCCTCTGTGACCCGTGTAGTTGGAATTCATTGAACCCTCTTCTGTGCTCCCTTACAACCACTCTATCCTCTTCTGCTGTGTGCATCTCATGTTTCACGTTGGGTGTTTGGTGATTTGTTTACATAGTGGCCAGGCACCCAGCTGGGCCTCAAGTTCATCATCATTAAAATAGAGAAAATAGACTACATCTTCCAAGTTCCTCAATAAGTACTATGAATATCCCAATGAAAAATATGTATCTTTTGCTATCTGTGAAACTCCTAGAGAAGAGTCACAATCTTTTTGATCTCTGGATTCACTAAATCCACATGATACTGAAGATTTTATATTATATATACATTTTATATATCTATATATATTTTAGTCACGCCACTTGGCTTACGTGATGTTAGTTCCCTGACCAAGCTTGCACCATCTGCAGTGAAAGTGTGGAGTCCTAACCACTGGATTGCCAGGGGATTCCTGATGCTGATGATTTTCAAGGGCTTCCCAGGTATTTCCCAGGTCCAGCAAGGAATGAGAACCACAGTAAGATGATAGAGCCCAGGCTTCATGGCAGGAAGCACAGGCGTGTTCACTAGAGCAGAGCTGGGGCGTGAACAAGGGGAACAGACAGAGCCGCCCAGAGCCTCAATCGTGAACCATTAAAGGCTCCAGGGATTGTGCAGTATCTCCCAGTGGCTCTGGGGACTGCTGAGTGCAGAGTGTGGGAGCCCTCTCTTTCCATTTCAGGTCTAGAGGCACACTCAGACTGAAAGTAAGGAGATCGAAAAAGGTATTCCATGCAAATGGAGATCAAGAGAAAGCTGGAGTAGGGGAATTCCCTGACGGTCCAGTAGTCAGTACTGGCACTTTCACTGAGGGGCCTGGGTGCAGTCCCTGGCTGGGGAATTAAGATCCTGAAAGCCATGCAGCTAAGCCAAATAAGAAATAAAAGCTAGGGTAGCAAAACTCACATCAGACAAAACAAATTTTAAAATAAAGGCTGTTACAAGAGACAAAGAAGGACAGTACATGATGATCAAGGGATCAATTAAAAAAGATATAATAATTATAAAAAACACATGCACCCAACGTAGGAGCACCTCCATATATAAGGCAAATGTTAGCAGACATAAAAGGAGAAACTGGTAGAGACCTGGGTCATATCCTTGGGAAACGAATTGCTTTCTCCTGTCTGCTCGAATGTGTTGCAATGCCATCCAGGAAAGGGAGGCATTTGTCAGGCTTGACCAAGAGCACAAATGGGGGCCCTATCTTAGCTTGCCCGTTTTACCTCGCATCACCAGCTTCTTCCTGCACCAAGTGGGCATGTCCCCTTGGGCCCTGTGAGGAGGAGTGTGACTAGGGTAGGACTAAGTGCCTGGATCTGAAGGGGGCACTAGGTGGAAGGGGCTCAGGCCGAGTACATAGGAACCTTTAATCAGCTGTCTGATCTTTCACACAGAGGCCATAGGCAGCTCATGCTTCCACTGTGGCTCAGCTGGTAAAGAATCTGCCTGCAATGCGGGAGACCTGGGTTTGATCCCTGGCTTGGGAAGATCTCCTGGAGAAGGGAAAGGCTACCCATTCCAGTATTCTGGCCTGGAGAATTCCATGGACTGTATAGTCCATGGGGTCACAAAGAGTCGGACACAACTGAGCAGCTTTTTCACTTCTACTTTTCACTGCAAGGCGGTCATCTCATCCATGGCCGGGAGCTCCAGGGAGGTGCCAGGGCCTCTCTGCGGTGGCCCTTCTCCACCTCCATCAGCCCCCTCGCTGATCATCAGCTTGCCTGGACCCTTGGCTCACAAGTTCCTCGCTCTTCTGCCCCTTGCCACTCCTTCAGGCAGCCTGCCCTTTCCCTGGCACTGTGATCACTCAGGCCCCCATCAGAGAATGCCTGCTGTCACAGAGCTTTGTCATTCTGTTCACACCGTCTCCTCCCCAACGGACTGTGAGCTTCTGGAACTCAGGAAACATGTCCTAGTGACTGTTATTTGTGGGACAGAAATGAAACATTGTTCTTTCCAAGTTTTGCCCAGATTCCCTCCGCTGTGTGGGTCTGGGTGCAATAGCCTTTACAGCTATAATAAGAAGATGTGACTCGGACACCATCCTCTATGTGAGGGCCAGTTTAACATCTCGGGTTGAGAGCATAGGTTATTGGGTGAGAACACCTGGGTGTGTTTTCCGGATTCCTTTTTAACGCTGAGCCTGTTATTCATCTCTGCAAGCCTCAGTTTCCATGCTGGGAGAATAGAAATAAAAACAGTATCCAGCACTTTGGTTTTCTTGTGAGGAGTAAATGAGTTAATATGGGACTTCCTAGATGGCACAGTGGTGCAGTACAGGAGATTCAAGAGATCCGGTTTCGATCCCTGGATCAGGAAGATCCCCTAGAGAAGGGAAAGGCTACCCACTCCAGTATTCTTGCTTGGAGAATTCCACAGATAGAGGAATCTAATCACCTCTGAGCTGAGTGGAGGTGATTTCCATATGACAGGTGGAGAAACTGAGGTCGAGCCCAGGAAAGGTGTTGGCAGAGCTGGGAAGAGGATGCAGGTTTTCAGCCCCTCGGGTTCTCACTGAGTCCTGCTCTGCTAGAGTTTGAGGCTTCCCTGGTGGCTCAGATAGTTAAAAAAAAAAAAAAAAAAGCCACCCGCAATGTAGGAGACTGGGATTCGATCTCTGGGTTGGGAAGCGGCCCTGGAGAAAAGAATGGCTACCCACTCTAGTCTTCTTGCCTGGAGAATTCCGCAGACAGAGGAACCTGGTGGGTTACAGCCCATGGGATCGCGGAGAGTCAAACAACTGAACCACTTTCACCTTCACTAAATGAGTTAACGCAGTGAAAAGGCCCATAATAAATATTTAATGATGGTGAAGAATGACTTTTTATCATTAAAAAAAAAAAGAAAACAAACCATCTAGTCCATTTAGGTAAGAGACTCCAGGAAAACCCCGAACAGATATGGCCAGTCCTGAAGACTGATTCCCCTGCCACCCTCACCCACCCAGTCCTCCACTGTTCCAGGTCTGCCCTCCATCTGGGCACCAAGCTTGGAGTCTCTGGGGTACATGTGTGTGGGTGTGTGTGTGCACATGTGTGCATGTGGGGAGGATGCTTTCAGCTTATTCTTCCTCTCCTCTGAGCTGGGTGTCATTTGAGCTCTCAGGAGTTATGACCTCATCTGTAACACGGAGCGATCATTCTAACCTTACAGATTGCAAGGAGGATTAAATGAAATAAAGGACCTCAGGATGATGCAAAGCATCACAGGAATGGAAGCGGTTATTTTTACCCAATAGCTTAGCTCAAGTGGTGAAGAATCTGCCTGCAATGTAGGAGACCCCGGTTCAATTCCTGAATTGGGGAGATCCCCTGGAGAAGGAGATGGCTACCCACTCTGGTATTCTTGCCTGTGAAATCCCATGGACAGAGAAGCCTAGTGGGCTATAGACCCTGGGGTTGCAAAGAATCACACACAATTGAGCATGCACTAACACTTTTTTTAAACCCTGGCCTTTGTGCTCCAGGAGTCTGGTTGGGTAGAAGCAGCCCCGGGGAATTCACTCTCTGGGGGAGCCTTGGGTGTACCCCTTCGCAGGGACTCAGCGTCTGTCCTCGTCTGGGAGCTGTGGGCTGGTCCACCCAGCCTGTGGAGCTAGCGTGGTGGGGCTGGGCTGGTGTCTCTCTCTGCCTCGCCCCGGGGGACAGGCTCTAATCACTTTCTTTAGAGGCCTTTGTGCAGCCCATTCTTTCATTCCGGGCCGACACAATGCAGGGGTGAGCTGAGGTCAGATTTTCAACCTTCAGCTCTGGATTTCCTGTCTTTTGTGGGGTGGAGGACAGATTCTGCCACCCGGCTTCCTGTCATCTCAGCACTGGGGGCTCTGGCTGCCTGGCGCCAACGTGCCCTGGGAGACTGGGAAATGCTCCTGGGAGGTGAAGAGGGAGGACCTGGCCCCCGGGTCCTGGTGGTCAGACACGTGCACTGCTCCTGCTGCTGGACACCAAATGCTTCTTTTGCTGTTTAGTCGCTCAGTGTGTCTCACTCTTTGTGGCCCCACGGTCTGTTACCCCTCAGGCTCCTCTGTCCATGGGATTTCCCAGGCAACCATACCAGAGTGGGTTGCCACGCCCTCAACCAGAGGATCTTCCCGACCCAGGGATCCAACTTATGTCTCCTGCACTGCAGGCAGATTCTTAGATCTTTGGAAAAAAGTTCTTGTGAGATTTCTTATAGCATCCTCAAGGCCACTTGGAAGTCTGTATGTTAAAAACCAAACCAATATTTGTATGAAACAGTGTTCGATGGGTACCAATCTCCTTTGCTTTTTTCTCAGCCCAGATTAGGGAACAGGAAGGACTGAAGAATAGTCCCCAAGGAGCAGACAAGGGTTAAGAAGTGAAGTCTTTCAGAGACCATGCTGTGCTTTAGGGGAAGAACAGGGGTGTGGAGAGGAGGTGGGTGGAGGGGAGAGTAACCGTTTCCAAGGGCTGCCACAACAAAGTACCAGAGGCTGGGTGGCTGAAAGCAACAGAAACTTCTTTCTCACACTCTGGAGACCAGACGTCTGAAGTCAAGGTGTCGGCATAGCCTTGCTTTCTCGTGTTCTCTCGCAGGGGGTAAATATCCAGGCCTCTCTCCCACCTCTGCTGATGGCTGGCAATCTTCTGCATTCATTGCCTGTAGGCATCTTTACTTGTCCTTCTCTCTGAATCTCTGCATCTCTGCATGGCCATCTCCTCTCTGTGTCTGTGGCCAATTTTCCTTCCCCTTATAAGGACACCAGTCATATCGGATTAGGGAATCCGTCTACTTTGGTGTGGCCTCATCTTAACTAATCACCTCTACAATAATCCTATTTCCAAATAAGGTCACATTCTGAGGTTCTGGGGCTTAATGGTTCAACATGCCTCCTGGGGTGGGGGGGGGCACACATCAACCCCATAACAGGAGGGCTCAGGTCAGTCAATTTCTATTTACCATCTGCTCTGTGCTAGGCCGTTTAGGGGCCAAAGGGATGCACAAGACAGTCTTTGCCCTCAGGAAACTTACAGCCTCCTATAAGACACTTAGGAAATTTACACCCTCTTGTAAGAGACAACAGAGGAAAAGCTGCTATAATACTGTATGAGACCAGCTGGTGGAGATATAAACTGTGCAGCCACTGTGGAAAATAGCGTGGAGTTCTCTTAAAAAACTAAAACTAAAATTACGTTATGATCCAGCAATTCCACTCCTGTGTATATATCCAAAAAACCCCAAACACTAATTTGAAAAGACCTATGCACTCAGTGTTCATCGCTGCATTATTTATAATAGACTAGGCATGGCAGCAAACTTTCCATCAACAAATGAATGGATAAAGAAGATTTGGTATATATATAGATGGAATACTAACTCAACTATAAAAGAGAATGAAATTTTGCTATTTGCAGCAAAAAAATGGACTTGGAGGGCATTATGATATGTGAAATAAGTCAGGCAGAGAAAGACAATTGCTGTGTCATATCACTTATATGTGGAATCTAAAAAATGCAAAATGCTAGTGAATGTAACAAAAAAGAAGCAGACTCACAGATGTCTAGAACAAACTAGTGGTTACCGGCGGGGCAGGAGAAGCAATATCGGTGTAGGGGATTAAGAGGTATGAAGTATTTTGTGTAAAATAAGCTGTAAGGATATATTACACAGCACCAGGAATAAAGCCAATATTTTATAATAAGTATAAATGGATTATAACCTTTAAGAATTGTGAATTACTGCATTGTACACCTGTAACTTGTATAATATTGTACAGCAACTTTACTTCAATTTAAAAAAAATGCAGTTTGAGCAATCCCAGGAATGGACCGAAAACAAGGTAACAAGGGATCAAGGGATCTCATAAAGGGGTCCATCATCCCACCTGGGGACAAGAAAGTGGAGCCTTTCTGAAGGGAGTGACATCCTGCTGAGGAGAGCCGGTGACTCAGGAGGGACAAGAATGGGAAAGATGCGTTTTTCAGATTCCAAGAATACTGTGTGAGATCAAATCTGCCAACAGACTCAGGAAAACCTCAGAAGTCCTGGGGGCGAGGGAGGTTTCTAACAGCTGATGTGGGTCAGGGAGCATCTTTCTCTAACATCTCCTTTCTTTTCCAACTGCCCCAACCGCCTGCCCCCCAGCCGAGACCCCAGGAAGAACGGTCAGTAGGCACCTGTGTGATGCTTTCCTTGCCCCTCTGTCCCTGGATCCCCAGATGAGAAAGAAAAACCAACACTCCAGGAGCTGGATGTGATGTTTTTAACTGTTTTCTTGAATCCTTTTGATTCTTTTTGGGGAGTTGTGGATCCTGACTCATGCTGTGTGAAACTGAATGGTACCTATACCTGGAAATAGAGTGTGGACTTGGAGGCGTGGTGGGAATGGGGTCCCTGGGGACAGGGCAGAGTACAAGGGCCACCCAAGGCCTGGGACCAGAACAATCCATGGCTGGCGCTCTTGACCGGCTCATCTTTGGCATCTTCCCACAAAGGAACTGGGCGACTGTAGGCTTGGTCTACTCCAGGAGTTGTTCAAAGGTACTGCAGATCCGTCACTGTAAAATCAAAAACACAAACTATTTTACCCCAAAATATGTTTAATTGAGGGAGCCATCAAATACCCTGGGAGGGTCTCTTGGCTAAAATTTTGCATCTCCCCCTCCCCCCCCCCCACCCTCTATTTCTCTTCTGCTTTCCCCACCTTTGCAAAGACCTTTCAAAAATGGGCAGTATGGATTCTCACCCAGGCACTTCCTGGCTGGCAGGATGAAACTTTATTCCCATTTTCCAGTGAGGAAGTCGAGGTAGGTCGTGTGACTTTCAGCCCAAATTCACAGGGAGGCTTCCACCTCCGCACCTGGAGATCTTCCACCTGTGCTGCTGAAATCTCCTCAACGAATCAGCCCACACCTCGCACCCTTCTTTCACAAAATCGGGCTGCCCAACTTTGGCTGATCCCCATGAATTCTGGTTGGGATGGAGACAGTCCAGCTAGGCTTCTCTAGATTGGAGCCGCCAGGTAGCCTGGGTGAATGAGAGGCTCTGATTTCAGCCTGGGTGGGGCCCACTCTGCCTCTCCCTGGCTCTGTGATCACAGCCAAGTTCCTTAACCTCTCCATGCTTCTGCTTCTCCATCTATAAGGGGGACTAATACCACCTACCTCTAGGATTATTATGAAGATTACATTAGTTAATACACACAGAGTTCTTGGGGGTGAATTTTGGCACCTAGGAAGTCCCATACAATGTGTGTGTGTGTGTGTGTGTGTGTGTGTGTGTGTGTGTGTGTGTGTGTTTAAGTCCTTAATATCATGAAGAACTTTGAAAATCCAACAGTGGCCAGTCTGGTGATGGGCCCATAACCACTCTTCTCTGACTCAGTAGGAAGCTAGCAGATAACTTAGGTTGCTAGGTTGCCCTCTGTTGAGTTTTTCATCATGAACACTGCATGGTCTCGGTTCTACAGGCAGGCGATCTGGATTCCAAAGTCATCATCTCATGGGACAAGAGCTACTGACCTGTTCATTTGAATGTTTGCCTGGTTAGAATGGGTGCTCTCCCAGGGTAGGGACATATTTTATTCCTTTCTGAATCTTCAGCACCTGATTCAGACCCTGGAAGGACGAAGTGCTCATTCTATGCTTACCTCTGGAATAGTGTTTCCTACATTTTTTTGGCTGTCTCTTCATCTGAAAACAATTTTGTAGCAGCATTCTCTACAGAGAGAATGAAAAGATAATCCAGGCTTTTCTCTAGCAATAGAATGGCATGTCATTAAAAAAAAAAAGTATTTGTACTTTAGGAAAATATCCGTTTCATAATTGTCAGTTTTGAAAAGACTTCCATCAAATATCTTTCGTAGATGACCTGTGAGATCTCAAGGTAGCCCTATGCAAATGTCAGTCTCTCAGTCATGTCCGACTCTCTTGACTGTTGCCCGCCAGACTCTTCTGTCCACAGGATTCTGGAGCCGGTAGTCACCCTTCCTCCAGGGGATCTTCTTAACCCAGGGAACAAGCCTGGGTCTCCTGCACTGCAGGCAGATTCTTAACTGTCTGAGACATCAGGGAAGCCCAGCCCTGTGCAAGAACAAATCTTAGATATTCTTTGAATTGACAAGTTTCATGAACAAGTTTCTCATCAACACCCTGGTGTGATAGTGTGGGGTTAAGTTTTAGGGTATGTTTGTGGTCAGTATTTCATATCAATTTCCCCTGAGCTGGATTGTTAAAATGCTGGTGACCACCACACTGCCATCAGAATCAAAGGTAAGCAAGAGCAGGGTGGAGTGAGAAGGGCAGTATTCTAAATCATTCACTGCAAAAGAACTTACTCCTGCAAATTTTATAAAACCAGGTAAGGCTATTGCAAAGGCTCTGGAAGCAGTCTGTGAATCGAGGGTCCTGAAGCTGTAGTTTCATTAATTTTACAGAAAATCCACTGCTGTTTGAGGGACAATCAGCAGCTGTCTTTCCCACCCTTGCTGTTCCACTCTGTGGGACAAAGGAGAGGACAGAATGTTGTCTTTCTGTTCTCACTCACTAACCTTGGAATGCTTCCCCTTGGGACTTTTCCCCGTGGTCCAGTGGTTAAGAATCTGCCTTCCAATGCTAAGGGACTCGAGTTCGATCTCTCATCAGGGAACTAAGATCCCACAACTCCTGATCCCGTGCGCCCTCGAGCTCACACGTCACAAACAGCCCACGGACCCCAACGAGGATGGATGCCGCCCTGAAGACCCGACTCAGCCAAAGAAATAAATGCACACTTTCCCTTTCCTTTTCCCCTTGCTAGTTCCTTCCATTTTCTCCCTCATTGTCTCCGCTGAGTCTTTCTTAGGCTTTCTTTCACTTCACCTTAAAATGAGATTAGAAATAATTCTAACAGCCCTGCAACTTTATGGCAGAGGACTGGAAGAGCTAGAGGGAATGAGGAAGGAAATGAAATAAAATTCAAGCCCGGGATGAAAGCGTACCCCAGACTTCCTTCACGACCTTTCCCTGGACAATTAGAAACTGATACAGCAGGAAAGACACGGTCACTTAGAAGCTTCCAGATTCCTTTAAGGCTGTTCCTCGGCTCAGAAGAGAGGAGAGGAAACATGACCCTGGGTGCTGGGGGCCCCCGCGGCAGAGCGGGCTGTGGGAGGGCTCAGGGCCCGGCAGGGTCAAGAAGGAGGCAGGATTCCCTATCCAGAGCCCTCCAGCTGCAGAAAAAAACTGGACCTGGCTTCTGAATGGCAATCCTTTGTCTCTGGGCAGAAGCCACTTGGCTGCTGCCTTGGAATAGGAGGCAGATCTACAGGTCTTAATCCAAATCTTGCTGAATGCACTCTCTGAGGTTGAGCTGATGGATGACCAGGCCTCTATGGATCTCACTCTTCCCTGTTGGCTCAGATAGCAAAGAATCCGCCTGCAATGTGGGAGACCCAGGTTCAATCCCTGGGTTGGGAAGATCCCCTGGAGAAAAGAACAGCTACCCACTCCAGTACTCTTGCCTGGAGAATTCCATGGACAGAAGATCCTAATAGGATACAGTCTACAGGGTTGCAAAGAGTTGGACACGACTCCCCAGCACCCACAATCCCGTGGGGGTGTTGTCCCTATGCCAGGCATGAGGAAGCAGACATGACTCCAGTGGAATCTTTACCCCGAAAAGCTGGGCGTCTGGACCGGGAGGAAGCAACACTTATCTGACAGATAAGAAAGAGATACTCAGGGAAAAACAATACTGAAGGAAGACATTCCAGAAAGCAAGAAAAGAACAAACAGAGGCTTGGAGATATCAATACTGAGCAACTCAGTTTGCATGGGAACTGCAGGTTATATGGAGGCAGAGGATGACGCGACATGGAACAAATTTGAGGCTGAGCTATTAAAAAAAAAAGGAGTATTAGAAGTCCCATGGATATCAATGCATTTTATGGAACACATCATGGAACGAGTATGAACATGCTCTAACTTTGATAAAATACATGTAAATGCAATTCCTGACGGCCAACGCACAGACACACACACACACACACTTGTGATCTACCGGTGGTGTTAGCAGGCTGTTGTTATTCTTGGCGACTCTTTGTGTATTTCCCCCTGCTTCTTCTGGGTTAATTTCAGGAATGTGCTGTGTTTTAGCTAATGTGCCTCCTCCCCTATCATAGTCCAGATAGGGTCTTGTGTTGTTTTCCCAACATCACGTCAGGGACGTCCTGGAAACGTGAGTGAAGGGTAAGTGTTTGTTTCCTGGAGGAACGCTTGGGGTGCTCTTATTGAACATATTTGGGCTTCGAAGGATCAACTAAGGCAGAGACACCAAGGATAGTTCCCCGTGGAGGTAAAGAGAGGAAACCTCTGCATTTCCCTGTGGTCCAGGGAAGACCGTGCGGGTGGGAACTGAGTCTCTGTTTTGCCAGCGATTTGCTGAGTCACTGTCTATCTCTGAACCTTGGTTTCCACTTCTTTGAAAACAAATGGATGATACAGTCACTCCCTTGCAGATTCAGTGAAGTAATGTGATTTTCATTCTGATCTCTTATCTTTTGTGGACCATTAAGTCACACCCCATAAGATGTTCCCGAATCTGGACTTTTTGCCCATTTTGGTCTGAATTTGTTTCTATTGTCAACAATATAATGTCAAAGACTCCCACTTCCTCTGTCTCCCACTTTTTGCTGTTCTTACCACTTTCTAGATGTTGGGTGAGGTAATTCACCTAGAGACCTGCAAGACTGCTGTGAATTTCTCTGTTGGACAGATAAAGAAAACACATTTTTGATAAGCTCATTTTCTTAAGGAAGATATGGACTTCAAGACCTGAGTTGTTGTTTTTTTCCATTACTTCTTGCTGTTTCCACCAACCTGGAGAAAAATAGACCTAGTATTGTGTTTTAGGCCCTACAAGGAGCATTGGTTTTGCAGGGAGACTTTGCTTGGTGCTGTCAACATGAATCTGGAAAACTTGTAAATGCATTTTTTTTAGTAATTCAAATCTTATTTTTAGTGCCTTAAGGGAGCATAACCTATAAAGAAAGTCTCCAGGGAATCCTTTTGTGAAGTGAGGACTTTTTTCCTAAAACTTTAACAATTTCTGTCTAATTTACCTGCTTTCTAGACCAGAATTTTTAGACAGCATTTTTTTTCTCAAGTGGAGTCCTTGGGTATTTGTCCAACTTTTGATGCTGATTCTTTATAAAATACAGCAAGAAGGATGATGGGAAACCCTTGAAGATGGTTGTAACATTGCAATTGTACAAATCAAAATGGTTCATTGTGAACTTATTCTAAATTTTTAGCCTGATATCCAAGACCATTCATGCTCTGGCTCTCTTCCTAGTCTTATTTTATTTTTTTCCCCTTTCTTGTTTTGCCATCTGCTTCAGCCAGCAGCACCTTCCTCGTTTCCTTAATATTTATTTATTTGGCTGCACCAGGCCTTAGTTGCAGCATGCAGAATCTTTCGTTGTGGCATATGAGCTCTTAGTTGTAGCGAGTGGGATCTAGTTACCCAACCAGGAGCTGAACCTTGGCCTCCTGCCTTGGGAGCACCAGGGAAGTTCCACCTTGCTCTTTTCCAAAAGATTGCATCTTCACCCCTCTCAGAGCTCTGTGCTCACTGAGATCCCTTCCCTTTGAATACTCCTCATTCCAATACTTCTTCAGCCTGGTGTGTTCGAGAACACGGGTACACTCAAACACCATCTCACTGACGCCCTTTTACCCACACCCACAGACGTGCCCTAATCCTTCGGATCTGCTGTGTCCCAAACAGAAGCTGCCAGCCACACGTGGTTATCTCAATTTAAGTTGGTTCAGGGACTTCCCTGGTAGCTCATCTGGTAAAGAATCTGCCTGTAATGCAGGAGACCTTGGTTTGATTCCTGGCTTGGGAAGATCTCCTGGAGAAGGGATAAGCTGCCCACTCCAGTATTTTTGCCTAGAGAATCCCCATGGACAGAGGAGCCTGACAAGCTACAGTACATGGGGTCACAAAGAGTTGACACAACTGAGTGACGAAGCAAAACAAAACAAAGGGGCTTCTCTGGTGGTCTAATGATAAAGAATCTGCCTGCCAGTGCAGGAGACATGCTTGATTCCTGATCTGGGAAGACTCCACATGCTGAGGAACTAAACTCATGCACAACTACTGAACCCATACTCCAGAGCCTGGGAGCCGCAACAACTGAGCTCACATGTCACAACTACTGAAGTCTGTGTTCTAGAGCCTGTGATCCACAACTAGAGAAGTCACTACAATGAGAAGCCTGAGCACTGCGTTGAAGGGTAGTTGCTGCAATGAATGCAACTGCAATGAAGTTGCTCATTGCAACTAGAGAAAGCCTGCGTGCAAAAATGAAGACCCAGCACAACCAACACTAAAAAAAAAAANCATTTTGTTAACTAAATCAGGTATCAGCTTATTTAGCTATTATTAAAACACATTTGGGGGCTTCCCAGGTGGCTCAGCGAGTAAGAATCATGGGGTCAGGGCACGGCAACCCATTCCAACATTCTTGCTTGGAAAAATCCCATGGACAGAGAAACCTGACAGTCCATAAAGTTGCAACGAGTCAGACATGACTGAAGTGACTGAACATACACAACACATTTGTTGAGATGCATTTTACAGCCATTGAAGGCACCACAAGGAGAACCTCCAATGTGGGGACCACTGGGATGTTGGTGGACAGTGAAGAGGCATCATCCACCCACAGATTCATCTTCCTTATTGCTTCCAAGTTCTACCCTCATGTCAGCTAGGAGCACAAGCTACATGCTGCTTGATTTCTCTCTTTCTGATAAAGTTTTAAAATTATGTGCAAGTTCAGTTTTCAGTTCCACCATCCAGAAGTATATATGGTCAATAAACTGTGATATATACTTCCAAGCTTTTTATTTTTCCTTTAAATTAAGTGGCAACAGATAGAACTGAACTCTTATAAAAGATGATTCAACTTTTCATTTGTGCCCCATTTTCACATACACCATCCCTATTGATATTTTGGTATATCATTTTCTGTCAGATCATATTTTAATACCTTCATACACATTGGATTCATAAAAAGTATGTAGTAACAATTTGTTTTGATTTATATATATGGTACAATTTCCCTGGTGGTTTAGCAGTAAAGAATCCACCTGCTAATGCAGGAGACAAAGGTTTGCTAGGTTGGAAAGATCCCTTGGAGTAGGAAATGGCAATCCACTCCAGTATTGTTGCCTGGGAAACCCCATAGACAGAAGAACCTGGTGAGCTACAGTCCATGAGGTCGCAAAAAGTCACTTAGCAACTAAACAACAAACACAATACAAACTCCATCTTAATTTCTATTTAAAATTATGCATTCCTTTTATTTTTAGGTTAGAGTGATAGCTAATACTTATGCATTATTTTTCTATTAACCAGGGACTTTTAAAAACACTTTCTATACATTTATATATTTAATTCTCACAATAAAACCATGAGATATGTTGTGTAGTTATTATAATTTAAAAAATGAGGGAACACTGAACTTGTTGAGAGTCAAAAAGCATTGATGTTTTGCTGTCTTGCATACAGGGTCATCATTACCAAAAGAGACACAGATGTGTAGAGCAGACATTTGGACTCTGAGGGAGAGGGAGAGGGTGGGAAGATTTGGGAGAATGGCATTGAAACATGTATACTATCGTGTAAGAAATGAATCGCTAGTCTATGTTCAATGCAGGATGCAGGATGCATGATGCAGGATGCTTGGGGCTAGTGTACGGGGATGATCTGGAGGGATGATGTGGGGTGGAGGTGGGAGGGGGTATCATGTTTGGGAGCTCATGTACACCCATGGCGGATTCATGTCAATGTATGCCAAAACCAATACAGTACTGTAAAGTAAAATAAAGTAAAAATTAAAATTTAAAAAAAAAGCATTGATACTAACACTGCGAGTAAGAAGGCTACACTCTACCTCTAATGTATGTTATTTAATTGATGGAGAGGATTTATCATGTCCATACATAATTGTGTTTCTCTATAGACCAACTTGAATATTTAGATCATTCCCAATATTTTACTTCTCATGGAAATACTTCAATTAATGTTGCTATTTATATGTTCTAGAGCAGTTTATCTACAATGTATTTCACAAACTGTAATTGCTAGATCATAAAATTTAATACTACAAATTATAAAGTGGTCAGACTAATTTAGGCCTCCCAACAGAAATGTTTGACTGCATTATTCTCTTCTCATTTTCTTCAGTACTCAATATTTGCCAGACTTGAATTTTTACCACTGCCAGGCAGAAAAAAAAAAAACGTTTTGACATGTACCTTTCTGCTTACTGATGAACTCAAACCTTTGTTCATATTTGTATTAGCCAAAGTAGTTATTTTCTTTCTTTAGTTGTGTATTCTCATGCCTTAAACAATCTTAGTATTTGGACTTTCAGTATTTATGTGCAAACATTCTTTATATAAATAATGAAATTATAAATGGAAAAAGGGAGAAGAAAAAGAAAAGTAGAATTAGCTTACTGATTGTCGTATAGGTGATCAGTTAAAGACTAATAATAATATCTGACCAGCCAGATAAACGTTAAATAAGAAACAGGGGATGAAAGGCATTAAGAATCATATAAGAACAAAGGGAACTATGAGGACAAAACTACCAACTCTCCTAAATAACAAAATTAAAGAAAAAAATATATATTAAAGAGCAAAGAACACACATTTTATAGAGTATAAGAAATAGTGACGTGAAAGTCACTTAGTCATGTTCGACACTTTGTGACCCCATGGCTTATACAGTTCATGGAATTCTGCAGGCCAGAACAGTGGAGTGGATAGCCACCAGGAAAGCCCAGTGAAAAAATGGGACAGATTAGAAAGCACACTCAGCCATAGAGTATTCTGATAGAATTGAGGCCGAATGTGTTAGTCAAGAATGTGAATCACTTAAAAGAAAAGTTCCCATAGGTTTATAAGGTGAGACCCAATACTGTCTGTTAGGAACACACCCAAAACAAAGTCATTTAGAAAGGCTGAAAATAAAGACATGGACAAGGGGATAATGGACATGTAAGTATGGGAGGTAGTTCTGATATAACAGAAAAAATTCAAGTCAAAAGTATTAAACAGAGTTCCCTGGTGGTCCAGTGGTGAGGGCTCCACATTCACTGCAGAGGGCCCAGGTTCAATCCTTGGTCTGGGAACTCCAAAAAAGCATTAAACCTGACAAAGATAAATATCTTTTAGGCTCAAGAACTATAACTTTTAATTGAAATTTTTAAATTATAATTTTTTTTTACTCCAAATAACACAGCAACCGCCTTTCTGAAAGACAGAAACACACATGTCATCAGACACTAACACATTAACACGAAAACAAAACACAAAATCACAAAAATGAAAGTTAGTTCTTATATATCAAACTCTAAATTATAATGACAGAGACTATCACTTCTTCTTAAATGCTTGTGGAATATTAACACACACACAAAAATCAGCAAACAGTAGTTTACAAAGAAAATAAGTTCTATTTATTAGAAAGAAATAATTCAACATTCTGTGATCACACTGCAAGAAAATTAGGAGCAACGAACAAAAATAAGAAGGCCCTTCTACTTTTATATTAAAAACTTCTGAATTAAAAGAGGAAATACAAACTGAAATTACAGAATATCTAAAAAATAATAATCTGAAAACACTCATTCTAATTATTATGAGATACATTGGTGGCACTAGTTCTTTACCACCACCTGCCATTGGAGGAGATGTAGGAGACACAAGTTTGATTCCTGGGTTGGAAAGATCCCCTGGAGGAGGGCATGGACCCACTCCAGTATTCTTGCCTGAAGAATCCTGTGAACAGAGAAGCCTGGTGGACTACAGTCCACAGGCTCACAGAGTCAGACCTGACTGAAGCGACTTAACACATATGCACATTTATAAAGTAGTGATCAGAAAATATCACAGCACCAAATTATTTAATGGTTAAAATTAAAAAGTGAAAACAATTAAATACTCAGCTTAGAAAACTACCAAAGGAACAATCAGTTCAGTTCAGTCGCTCAGTCGTGACTATTTGTGACCCCATGGTCTGCAGCACGCCAGGCTTCCTTGTCCATCACCAACTCCTGGAGTTCACCCAAACCCATGTCCATTGAGTCACTAATGCCATCCAACCATCTCATAGTCTGTTGTCCCCTTCTCCTCCTGCCTTCAATCTTTCCAAGGATCAGGGTCTTTTAAAATGAGTCAGTTCTTAGGATCAGGTGGCCAAAGTATTGGAGTTTCAGCTCCAGCATCAGCCCTTCCAATAAACATTCAGGACTGATTTCCCTTAGGATGGACTGGTTGGATCTCATTGCAGTCCAAGGGACTCTCAAGAGTCTTCTCCACAGTTCAAAAGCATCAGTTTTTCGGCACTCAGCTTTCTTTATAGTTCACCTCACATCCATACACGACTACTGGAAAAATGATAGTTTTGTCTAGATGGCCCTTTGTTGGCAAAGTAATGTCTCTGCTTTTTAA
>SJYV01007883.1:150514-175354 GCA_006410875.1 Neotragus pygmaeus | reverse complement strand
TTCTCCCAAATCATCCCACCCTCTCCCTCTCCCTCAGAGTCCAAAAGATTGTTCTATACATCTGTGTCTCTTTTGCTGTCTCGCATACAGGGTTATCGTTACCATCTTTCAAAATTCTATATATATGCGTTAGTATACTGTATTGGTGTTTTTCTTTCTGGCTTACTTCACTCTGTATAATCGGCTCCAGTTTCATCAATCTCAAAAGAAAAGTTGGGTGGAATGTATATAGGAATACCACCATTTTGCAACTTTTTGAGAGTATTTCAAAATAAGATTGAGAGTATTTCAAAATTTTTAAAAATAGATTATTATATGAGGTGAAGTCGCTCAGTCGTGTCCAACTCTTTGCGACCCCGTGGGCTGTAACCTACAAGGCTTCTCCGTCCGTGGGATTCTCCAGGCAAGAATACTGGAGTGGGTTGCCATTTCCTTCTCCAGGGGATCTTCCCGACCCAGGGATCGAACCTGGGTCTCCCACATTGGAGGCAGATGCTTTAACCTCTGAGCCACCAGGGAAGCCCGACTGTATATGTGTATGTTCTAATCATTTTATTTTGTCTGTAGTATATTTTGATTTTCTTGTTTACCTAATTTTTTCTCGACTTACAAGGTTTTTAGTTTTAGTAAAAAGGCTTTCACTACAACAAGCTCATAAAGATAATCTCTTATATTTTTGCTTATTAATTTGATTTTTGTTGTTTACATATTTACTCCCTCATTAGCCTGCACAGAGAACTAATTTTAGTTAGTGGTGACCATCTCTTTTGTTTTGTATTCTATTTTATTACTTTGTTTTTGTATTTTATTGCTTTGTATTTTCTGTTTTTTAATGTTCNATATTTACTCCCTCATTAGCCTGCACAGAGAACTAATTTTAGTTAGTGGTGACCATCTCTTTTGTTTTGTATTCTATTTTATTACTTTGTTTTTGTATTTTATTGCTTCTTATTTTCAATTTTTTATGTTTATTTTATTGTGTGTATTTTTTAAATTGGTTTATACTTAAACAATTGGATAATTCATATTTAATTTTTCTTTTGTTTGAAGCCATAAATTGTTTTCTAAATACTTGCATTAATTTCATTATATGTGTTAGTATGTTATTTGTCTAAATATAGTTTTCATTGTAGTATCCTTTTAATCCATGATTACTGAAAAATGTGAGTTTTAGTTTTTGTATTTTTACTTTATAGAAGCATAATTTTGAAAGAAAAATTTTCTATTTTGGACTTGTAATTGAACTCCACTATAGTCAAGATAAATTCCTTATCTGTTTGGAAAAATGTTTGTTTTCTTTTTGTTGGGTATAGGCAAGGTTCAGTACCTCTCAATTTATTGTAATTATTCATTGTATTAATTCTTTGCTCTGTTTACTTATTATGTCTATCTATCAGTTCCTCAGAAGAGATATTTTAATACTTCCCAGTATGACAAGAATTTTTCAGTTTCTTTTAGTAACTGAGACAGTATTTGCTTTGCATATTATGAAACTATATTTTCAGAAGCCTGAAAAGTTATGATTGCTATACTTTTTGAGTGACTTTTTAAAAAATCTGTATGTAATATCTGTCAGTGTTTCTTTTAGTAAACTTTGCTCCAAAACCTATGTTATATTATATTAACATTTCTATGTCACCTTTGCTTTGGTTAGTAGTTGCCTGTGCTCATAATTTTTGAGTATTTCTTTTAAATTAAAAAAAAANATGTCCAGCCCAGTGCTCCCAATGTCCAGCTGGAGAAAATGAGGGCGGGGGTGGGAGGTGGGGGCAGTGGGAAGACTTGCTGAAATCACAGAGCAAATCCTGCCACCAGGCAGTGCCCTGGCACCACGCTCTTCTGTTTGACCCTTCCCAAGACTGGCCTTGGGCTTCCCTGTTGGCTCAGTTGGTAAAGAATCCATCTGCAATGCGGGAGACCTGGGTTCCATCCCTGGGTTGGGAAGATCCCCTGGAGGAGGGATGGCTACTCTCTGGCCTGAAGAATTCCATGGACTCCTGTCCATGGAGTCGCAAAGAGTCGGATATGAACGAACAGCTTTCACTAAGACTGGCCCTGGCCTTGGCCAGAGTCCCCTGAAGCTGCGGGCCTCTCCTCCTCTTCTCCCTGACCCTTTTCCTCGCTCTCCATCTCTTTACCTCCTCTTGGTCTCTCTGTCTCCCTGTTGCCCTCTCTCTGGTTCTCTAGAGGAGCCTAGGCTTTGTGTGCTGTGAGTGTGTGGCTGTGTGTATGCTGCGAGTGTGTGATTGTGTGCCATGAGTGTGTGTGTATGAGTGTGAAAGTGTGTGAGTGTGTATATGTGTGTGTATGTGTTTGTGTGTGCCATGAGTGTGTGTGTATGAGTGGGTGTGTATGTGTGAATGTGTGTGTGCCACTAGTGTGTATACGTGTGAGTGCATGTGTTTGTGTGCCATGAGTGTATGTGTGTGAATGTGTGTGTGCCATGAGCATGTGTGTATGTGTTTGTGAGAGTGTGTGCCATGAGCATATGTGTGTGTGTGTGTGCCGAGTGTGTGTATGTATCTGTGTGTCCCATGAGTGTAAGTGTGTGTCACAAGTGTGTATATATGTGTGTGTGCCATGAGAGTGTGTGTGAATGTGTGTGTGTGCCACAAGTGTGTATATGTGTGAGTGCATGTGTTTGTGTGCCATGAGTGTGTGTGTGTGAATGTGTGTGTGTGCCACAAGTGTGTGTGTATGTGTTTGCAAGAGTGTGTGCCATGAGCACANTGTGTGTGCCATGAGAGTGTGTGTGAATGTGTGTGTGTGCCACAAGTGTGTATATGTGTGAGTGCATGTGTTTGTGTGCCATGAGTGTGTGTGTGTGAATGTGTGTGTGTGCCACAAGTGTGTGTGTATGTGTTTGCAAGAGTGTGTGCCATGAGCACATGTGTGTGTGTGCTGAGTATGTATGTGTGTGTATGTATCTGTGAGTGTGTTCCCTGAGTGTGTGTGTGCCATGAGTGTGTATATGTGTGTGTGTGTATGTATGAATGTGTGTGTGCCATGAGTGTGTGAATGTGTGTGTGTGTATATTTGAGTATGTATGTGTATGTGGCCTTTGGAGAGGGAAGGATCTTTGATCTTCCCCTCAGCATCCAGCACAGTGTGAGGTGGCTGATTGACAAGTTACCAAAAACAGAGTCTGAAGCATCAGAACCAAGGTCCAGAAGGCTCTGACTTTCAGCCGGCTCGTCTCCCCACCACACCCCGGGCTCCTCCCCCAGCCTGACTCCTCACACAACCTGGAGGAGAGCTACNACAGTGTGAGGTGGCTGATTGACAAGTTACCAAAAACAGAGTCTGAAGCATCAGAACCAAGGTCCAGAAGGCTCTGACTTTCAGCCGGCTCGTCTCCCCACCACACCCCGGGCTCCTCCCCCAGCCTGACTCCTCACACAACCTGGAGGAGAGCTACGTCTCTGTGTGCTCTCCTGAGAGCCCACCACCCTCTGACTTCACACGTCTCCACTCTGTGGCCTGGCCACACTGTGGGGTCTCTCATCATTATTTCCTTAGGAATGCCTGGTGAATGCAAATCCAAGTCACGAGTCAACTCACTTCTGGTCCCCTATTCACAGAAGCATTTATGACAGACCTCTCCCAGCACAGGTACTAGGAATCAGGATATAGGCGGGCCCAGCCTGGCCCAGGAATTCTTTTTGTCCAGTTGAGCCTGTTTTCTGACCAAATTCTGCCCCCTGCCCTCTGTATTGCTTCACCATTTGCTCACTGTCTACTGCACACTAGGCCTGGGATTCGATGTCTTCCACACATGCCCTTTCATTTAATCCTCACACAGATCCTAAGGTGTGGAAACGGTCATCCTGGTTTTGGCCATGCTGCATGGCTGTGAGATCTTAGTTCCTCATCTAGGGATCAAACTTTTGTACCCTGCATTGGAAGTGCAGAGTCTTAACCACTGACCTGCTAGATAATTCCCAATCCAGTTTTGTAGAAAGGAAAATGAGGCTCAAATAGTTTAAATGACCCTCCCAGGAAGCCCAGTCACAGGTCAGAAACCAGCTCTTTTCCACTGAAAATCTCAGTTTTCTTCTCTGAGTCATCCAATCTTACAAGATTAGTGAGTGTCTCTTCAAAACCAGGATGCTCAGAGCCAGTTTGCCACTGGAGAACCCAATGAGGTACTGTTGATACCTCAACCCCACAGCCACTCTCAGAGTCAGGACTCCCCACCTTTTTCCCCAGAACCCACTAGTAGCCTCCTGTCTCCAAGTCTTCATTTTTGCCTGCCTCTAATTTATTTCTTATGTAATTGACAGAAGGAAAGATTCTAAAAGGCAAATTCTTAAAAAAGGAAGAACATATTAAAAATAATAACAACGCAACGCATTTGCTATGACACACACTTATGTGCAATTACGTATGTAGGTGCATTTATGTCCAAAGAAATAGAAAGAGAGACTGATTGAGATTTAGATCTATGTGCATTGTCATGGAATACTATTGATACATAGTTAGATAAACCAGGCTGATTTTCAACTGAAAAAGTCAGCCAACCCCCCTGTATGTGTGTATATGTTATAAATGTTGAATTAAAAAAAGAAGCATGAAGGGATATATAATAGGTTGTTAATAGCAGTTATCTGAGATAGGGGGAGGAATGAGGAGGTTGGAGGCAAAAGATAGGCTTTCTCTTACTACTAATTTATTTTCCTACTGTTTCACTTGTTATAGCGCTCACACACACACATACACATGCACATACATTACTTTAGCAAGTTAAAAAATGCTAAATAAAATGTAAAAGACCTAAATCTGCTTATATCCCTTGTTACTTAAAATTCTTCAATCACTCCCCATTGCTCCTGGGATACCATCCAAACTTGACATGGTTTGCAAAGCTTTTCATATTCTGTCTCTTTTCCTGCCTGCTTCTCCTGACTCCCACCTCCCCATGCCTGGACACAGTCTGTGCTTCAGTCAAAACAGAACTCCATTTGGTGTCTTTGCAGCTTTATATCACCATTTCCAAAGCCCTCTTCTCCACCTTGCTTCCCTTGACATGTCTTTTGCAAAAGGACATCACAGCAGTGGTTGTGTTCATAGAGGGGGAGGCGCTTTACCAGGGTAGGGGGCGGAGAGGTAGTTTGGGAGGGTGTCTTATAAGAAGTGACAACTAAACTGAATCTGTTCAATTTCTTTCTAGAAGTACTGACCAACTTGCCCAATGATGATGAAGGAAATTTACAAGTCGAAATATGTGGTATACCACATGTCCCTAACAAACAGACTGGGAATTTTGTTCCATTTCAAGTACCGTTTCTGACCCCATGATTGGGTAAACCAAGGACCAGAGCAGGGACTCTTTGGCTTTTGACACTGATGACTTCAGTGAAACACAACTCTCAAGGTTTGAGAACAGAACAGTGTTAGTCACTCAGTCATGTCCGACTCTTTGGCCAGCCAGGCTCTCTGTCCATGGAATTCTCTAGGCAAGAATACTGCAAAGCGTTGCAAAGATAATTTGAAAAAGGCTCCAAATATGCACTTAAGGGAGAAAGGCTTTATAAGGACTGGACAAATGGCCTAATGAGAGAAGACTCATAGGGGATTTGGTATTTTTTGATTAAAAATTTGAGAATGTATCTGTAAAGGAAATAGCATTCCCATGGAAGATAGGATATCAGTGTTTTCTAGTCAACTTTTGTCACCATATGGCTGGTGACCTCAGACAAACTGTTTACCTCTCTGGGCCTCAGTTTCCTCTTCTGAGTAGGTCTAGCTCCTTGCTAAGAGTCCTTCTGTATGCAAAAGTGTTAGACTCTCTCTCTTGGAACTCATAATTCATCCCTATTGTGACTGAAATGCTAGAGGCATAACTGGAACATTTTCAATAGAAAAGAAGATTAAATTAAAACAAATAATTTGCACTCTGATATACAAACCAAAATGATCAACAGAATAATACAGCTTGACAGTAACCTATAATTTAGACAAAGATGTGTGAAATCAAGAAATGTTGGAAACCATTTCAAAATACTGTAATGGTGCAGGGCTAAGCTTACCCAGTTCTCTATGTGTGTATGCGTGTGTTTTAAAGCACTGGTATTATATATTTTAGCTGTTATTATTCAAAGAGAACTGGCATCCTGTGTAGAATTGGGTGTCATTGTAGTGAGTATATAAACTGAAAGGAATCAGCCCAGGAGATTCAGTGTTCATGCTTATTTATGGGAAAATGCTGTTTAACCAACCTTGAAGTAAAATCTTTTGAGTTTTAAAAAAAAATCTTTCTTGTGCCTTGCAAAGATTTTTCCTTGAAACACAAAAGTAAGAAAATAGGATTTCTTTTCAACTAAAAAAAAAAAGTTTATATAAAAGCATCATTTCTTCCCTTTTAATCAGGTATATACTTGAAATTATAAAGAAACCATGTTTAGTCGAGTAGCTGTGGGTTTAGTAGGGAGAGCTCTGTGGGCTTGCTTCTTCTTGTGCCCAGGGAGTCTTGGGTAGGAATTCTTGGGTAGGAATTCTTCGAGGAAAGTTCACCAAGGACTTTTCTTTTTTTTTTTGTTTCCAGAGCCTTGGGAGGGTCTGAACGTGCCCAAGATACCGGTTGAGCCACATTCTCCGAAGCCTCTTACCTTAACAACCAATTCCAGCAGGTTCTCTGAACTTCATGCTAGTAGCAACAAGAGTTTGTGAACTGGAAAGAGACTTAGAAATCATCCAGGCTGTGATCCATACATGAGGAAACAAAGGCTCAGACAGGAGTGGGTAGAGCCAGAGCCTGCGACTAGACCGGCCCTGACAACTCATGTGTGCCACCGTCTCGCCTCTGCTGAACAAGGCACGTAGTTGACGGTACCTGGCATCTTCCACGGAGGACAAAGGCCCAGCTTCCCTCTTCAGAGAGGAGGCTTAGAGTGCAAGTTCCTTGTGAAAAGAGGACCCAGGGCTGGGGCGTCACCACTTTGGGATGAGGCAGACCGTTTTCTGGGGACACAATAGAAAAGGCCAGAGAGATAGGGTGGGGAGATCCTAAGTGGGAGGGGTCTGGTGCAGGCCAGGAGGATGGGAATGGCTGTGTGAAGGAAAGNTTTAATTTTTGTCCACACCATGAGGTATGTAGGATCTTAGTTCCCAAAGCTTGAACCTCGATCCTTGGCAGTGTGAACTCAGAGTCCTAACCACTGGACTGCCAGGGGATTCCTATGACCATAGTTCTGACTGCCGGCTTTTTAACTTATAAGCTATGTGACCCTGGACCAGAGGAACCTGACAGGCTATATAGTCCATGGGGTCGCAAAGAGTCAGACCTGACTAAACCTAACAAGATTGTGATGAAAATTAGAATAAAAGCATATGTAAGACAGAACGGCATCTGACCCATGGTATTCATGGGACATTTAGTCAAAGGTTATTATTTTTATGAGGGCTTCCCTGGTGCCTCAGATGGTTAAGAATCTGCCTGCAATGTGGGAGATCTGGGTTTGATCCCTGGGTTGGGAAGATCCCCTAGAGAAGGGCATGGCAACCCACCCCAGTATTCCCACCTGGAGCATCCCATGGACAGAGGAGCCTGGCTATAGTCCCGACTGAGTGACTAACAGTACACAAGCACTTGGAGGGTGGTGTCTGTGTCTCACTCATTCTCTTAGCCTCTGTCCTGTGTGCCATGGAGAAAGTGCTCAGAGTGGGTTAGCAGAACCAAGAATGATTTGGCATGAAGCCAAGACCTGGAGTCCCCAGAGACCTGGAGAAAGAGACACAAGGCTCAACCTCAGTAGTGGAATTAGCCTGATCTGTGTTTGCATCTCAGCCCTAACACTCACCCACTATGTGATCCTAAGCAGTTCAATTTGAGTCTCAGTTTTTTTTTTCTACTTAAAATGTAGATAATCACTTTGACTGCAGCTGTGAGGCCCCAGTCCCTGTGCAGGACCACTTAGTAGCAGCTAGAATGATTAGAGTTAAGATGGTTTTATTTATTTATTTATTTTTAACGTATACAGTCATCTTAATTATAATTCATGAATACATTAGAAACTGACATGGATCTTTATTAAGACATGTGGAATCTCATGGGCATCTGCTTTCCACTTGCTAGAAAAACCACGGTTTACTTGAGAATGGTAAAAAAAAAAAAAAAAGCCAACATCTTAGGATCATTATGACAAATTTTCACCTCATAGGATACCTGAAAGGGTCTCTGGGCCTTCCAGATCACTATATTGTCCACAGACCTGCCCACACTCAAGTGTCCTCTGGAATTCCTTAAAAGTTTCAATAGGCACTTGGGCAGCAGAATACTCCATTACTCTGCTGGTTTTTAAGGCACAGTTCCAGGGTTAACGGTTGTGCCCAAATTTAACGGGGTCCTTTACTTGGCAGGGAGGTGAGTAAAGTGAGTAATACAGTATTTTTAGAGGCTAAGCCTGGGCAATTTGAAAACATTAAGTGAGGATGGTTTATAAGAGGTGTCTCCAGGGGGATTCCAGCTGCCGCCTGGGTGAGGATGGNCCTTTACTTGGCAGGGAGGTGAGTAAAGTGAGTAATACAGTATTTTTAGAGGCTAAGCCTGGGCAATTTGAAAACATTAAGTGAGGATGGTTTATAAGAGGTGTCTCCAGGGGGATTCCAGCTGCCGCCTGGGTGAGGATGGAGCCGGTCCTGAGATGCAGCAAACAGGTGAAGTACAGACTCTCCCTGGTCAGGCTCAGAGCCACTCGCTTCCCCAGCCATATGGCATGATAGGCACTAACACAGCTGTCCGAGCACAACTGTAACCAACAATCTGCCGATTGTTTGTCTGGGAAGGCTCCACCCCTGCCCTGCGACAGCTGCTTCTGCAATACAGGGGACGTGCTGTGGGAGGCAGGACCAACCGTGTCTGCCCCATGGTGCAGGTTGGAAGAGGGACAGAAGCTAGTGGAACTGGTGGGAACAGGAGATGTATCAACCTTGCTTACGTGAAAAAGCTGACCATGATGAATGAGGACACTTGGCAGAGGGGTCTGAGGAGAATCATTTCTCCCTAAGCTTCAGTTTCCCCATCTCTAAAACTTAGGAGGTAGGCTGGCTTGAGGCTGAAGGTCTTTCCAGATCCACATGCTAAGATTTGAAGGCAAAAGACTTCAACCTTAGCCAGTTGGCTTATTTTTAAAACTTTGGCCAAAAGATCTCTTGCAAATATCAGCGTCTGAAGACTCCTTCCTCACTGTCACAGAAGCAAGAGGAATGAAATAAAAAAAAACCTGAAAGAGATTGAAGGTGGTGTGGAGAGGATGGCTGGGAAACCATAGGAGGGAACCAGGGCAAAGAAGGAAGAGAAGGAAAGGAGTCAGGAAAGGAGAAGACAAGGAGAGACTGGGCAAGAACCCATCTGTCATTTTGTTGGTCTGGGCCTCACTTTCACATCTGTGAAATGGGTATAAAACTGTCCTGCCTAATAGCTCCATAGTGTCAAAGTATTAGTTGCTCAGTTATGTCTGACTCTTTGCAGCCCCGTGGACTGTGGTCCACCAGGCTCCTCTGCCCGTGAGATTTCCCAGGCAAGAATACTGGAGTGTGTTGCCATTCCCTTCTCCAGAGGATCTTCCTGACCCAGGGACTGAACCCAGGTCTCCCGCATTGCAGGTGGATTCTTTACTGCCTGAGCCACCAGGACTCAGGAATAGAAAGAGAATTATGTGAAAATATTGTACTACCTAATAATAAGCTTGGGGATAGTGTCAATTACCGCAAATGAAGGAAATCATCCAGTGTATGTCAGGGTGGTAACTTCTCTGGGAGATTGCTGAGACAGAGGTCACGTCTGTAACTACGTGCTTGCCTGCCTGTCCACAGTAGATGCTATATAATACATAGAGTGGCAGTTACATTATCAGATAACTAGTTGTAGCTATCCTTGGAAGAAAAGCTATGACAAACCTAGAAAGTGAAAAAAAGTGAAAGTGAAGTTACTCAGGCACTCTTTGCAACCCCATGTACTGTAGCCTGTCAAGCTCCTCCATCCATGGGGTTTTCCAGGCAAGAATACTGGTATGGGTTGCCATTTCCTTCTCCAGAAGATCTTTCTGACCCAAGGATAGAACCCGCATCTCCCACAATGCAAGAAGACTCTTTACCATCTAAGCCACCAGTGAATCCTTAATAGCATATTAAAAAACAGAGACATTACATTGCCAACAAAGGTCTGTATAGTCCAAGCTATGGTTTTCCTAGTAGTCATGTATGGATGTGAGAGTTGGAGTATAAAGAAGACTGAGTGCCAAAGAAGTGATACTTTTGAATTCTGGTGTTGGAGAAGAGTCTTGAGAGTACCTTAGACTGCAAGGAGATCCAACTAGTCAATCCTAAAGGAAATCAGTCCTGAATATTCATTGGAAAGACTGATATTGAAGTTGAAGTTCCAATCTTTTGGCCACTTGATTCGAAGAACTGACTTAATAGAAAAAACCTTGATCTTGGAAAAGATTGAAGGCAGGAGGAGAAGAGGATGACAGAGGATGAGATTGCTGGATGGCATCACCAACTCAATGGACATGAGTCTGAGCAAGCTCTGGGAGATGGTGAAGGACAGGGAAGTCTGGCGTGCTGCAGTCCATGGTGTCGCAAAGGGTCAGACACGACTGAGCAACTGAACAACAACAAAGTTGTAATTATAGTATTCTCTTTATTATTAACATTGACCTATTGAAGGCAGGTCAAAAATCTGACTCCTAAAGTTGGCCCAAGTTTCTGTAAGTCTGGCCTTCCTTTCTGCAGACCTTGGTGTCAGACCCTGCTCTCGATCCTGGGGACACCAATTCAAAGAGAACACATATACGCAGTGAAATCACAAAGTGAAGGAAAGGCCAGAATGTTTGGGACCCTCAGGTCATCTGACTCCACTGTGTCTTCTTCTAGGTGGAAACTTGGGACTCAGAGAGCAGCAGCCAGGGCCACCTCCATCCAGGTCCACCCCCCTCCTCTAGTGGCAAAATCAGCGGGGAGCTCAAGTGTGAGCTTCAGTGTAGGACTCAGTCCACCAACATATAAGGAGAAGAGCAAAGATCAATGACAATTAAAATGTACAAATACAGGACTCCTCTGGTGGTCCAGTGGCTAAGACTGTGTTCTCAATGCAGGGGACCCGGGCTTGATCCCTGATCAGGGAAAGATCCTGCATGCATCCCACATTTAAGATCCCACAGTTAAGACCTGGCACAGCCATGTAGATAAATAAATATTTTTAAAAAATGAACGAATATGACCAGTATGCCCAGAGGAAGGAAAAAGGAAAGATTTCCTCAGTTTTCTTTTAAGCTGTTTCTAAGTTGCTTTCTTGGAGAAGGCAATGGCACCCCACTCCAGTACTCTTGCCTGGAAAATTCCATGGACGGAGGAGCCTGGTAGGCTGCAGTCCATGGGGTCTCGAAGAGTCGGACATGACTGAGCAAATTCACTTTCACTTTTCACTTTTATGCATTGGAGAAGGAAATGGCAACCCACTTCAGTGTCCTTGCCTGGAGAATCCAAGGGACGGGGGAATCTGGTGGGCTGCCGTCTATGGGGTCACACAGAGTCGGACACGACTGAAGCGACTTAGCAGCAGCAGCAAGTTGCTTTCTGGAATTTGACATGTGTTTCGGTTTGGTCCTCATGGTGCTTCGCTTTTGCCGTCAATAACGGGATGGTTTATGCCAACAGACCAGGATACGCTGAATTGTAACAAGCTCTAGCGATCGCCTGGAAGCCATTCTTAATGCGTCCTCATTACTCATAATGTGTTCAAAATGCACTCCTTGGAACCCTAGCTTGAAATACCCAGAGATCCATTTTCAATAGACTGGCAAATAGAAGACGTTAAACATTATTCATAGAAACCGTGTTTATTTAATCTTTAATGCTACCTAATGCATTTCGGTCAAAGTCATCAGTTCACGTTTGGGCTTTATTGCGTGGAAAATGGATGTGCTATTAATAAGTCAATACAAATACAAATATGGTTTCAATTGGAAATCATTAGGTTGCATTAAATGGCAAATGAAATCCATAGGAAGGATTTGTTTTATTTTGTTTGTGAGGAGGGAAAGGAGCCCTGAGAGGCATTTCTTTGCTCACTAATGAGGACGACTGATTGGTTTCTGCCGAGCAGTGGATTACAGTATAGGCCTTGCTTTATTCTCCCCAGGATGGGGATTGCCTTTCCTCAGCACAGCTGTCTGCGACTGTGGACCCAGCTGAAGTGGCTGCCTGCTCCCGAGAGAGCCCCCAGGACTCGGGAGGCGGAGTGGAGGTGGGGCCTTCCACCCTTCTTCTCTGCAAGCCTGTGGTCCTAGTGGGCCTCAGCACTCTCCTGAAGTCAGCCGGTTCTGTGAGAGCACTGACCCTGCCACACTCCCTGCCGCCCCTCCCCCACCCGTCTCCACAGCAGCACCTGTGAAAGAGCAGGACTTTATGTCACTGGAAGCTTAGCATGAGCCCCAAACCACCTTTGGTGGTTCCCCAAGCAAAGAGAAAGTGTTAGTCGCTCAGTCGTGTCCAACACTTTGCAGCTCCAAGGACTGTAGCCCGCCAGGCTCCTCTGTCCCTGGCATTCTCCAGGCAAGAATACTGGAGTGGGTTGCCATTCCCTTCTCCAGGGGCTCTTCCCAATCCAGGGATCGAACCCAGGTCTTCCCCATTGCAGGCAGGTTCTTTACCATCTGAAGCCCCCAGGAAGCCCCAAACAGGCCTTATTAATAAAAGGAGATGTTTGCGTGCATGCAATGAAGTGTGTGAGATGAAGGTGGGACTGGAAGCTGAACAGATCCAGATGCAAGCTCTGGCCCCCCCATCAAGGTTTTCTGTGCTGTAGAAAGTGGGACCCAGGTGATCTGATCTGATTGGTCCTCTTCTCCATCCTGACATCGCTGGAAAGGATGATATGTGCTCACTGTCCAGCACAGAGAAGGGCTCCATTAGCATCTGCTCCCTCCTTCCAACCTGCCTTGGTGGCTCAGATGATAGAGAATCTGCCTGCAGCGTTGGAGACCTGTGTTCGATCCTTGGGTCAGGAAGATCCTCTGGAGAATGGAATGGCTATCCACTCCACTATTCTTGCCTGGAGAATCCCATGAACCGAGGAGCCTAGCGGGCTACATACAGTTCATGGGGTCACAAGGAGTCAGACACAACTGAGAGACTAACACTTTCTATTTTCTTTCTTTTTCCAACACTGCCAATCTGATTCTATGCTCAAAAGTTCTTCCTGAATTTTGCCCTTTGTCCCACTCAAGTGTGAAGAATACTTAGGATGGGGCAAAAACCGACAGATGGTCAGTGCTTGCTTAGTGTTTTCAGTGAACGACATTATCTTTTTTAAACTTTTCATACTCTTTCTGCTGGGACAATTTGTGTGCTAAACCAGGCAGCTGATCTGCCCCTCCTGCTTGGCACCAAGGAGGTGAAGCTTTGCCTGTTTTCATACCTAGAAGGGGCCCCTTCTTCGGAGAAAGCCCAGGTTGCCTCTTCGCTTCAGTGAGTGGGTAGGCACTGCCAGCTGCTTATGAAAACATATGTGTTGGACCAGCAGTTACACTCTGAGAAGTTCCAGCAGAGGAAAGTTTGTGGGGCACCCAGGTGCTGAGGGAAGCTCCCCCTTCTCTGGGTGCAGAGCAGCCTTCTGGTTCCATCTCTAGCAGAGATGGAACAAATGGTCAGCCTTAGTGAACAAACTGAGGAGTCGGGGGACCCCTCTTATCACACTCTCCATTGTTATTTCTGAGCAGTGTAATCCAATCAGATAAAAATGAATTATAATCACCAACACTTATATAGCCCTTGCCATCATTCCAAGATCAGTCAGAGATCTAAATGCTTTAACTCAGTTCATCCTTACAACCTCTGTCTCATGGATGAGGAAGCTGAAGCACAGAGGGGTCAACCAGCTTCCCAAAGGTCACACAAAGGGAGTGGTCAGAACATAGGTCTTGCTTGGGAGTCTAATCACTTACTTAGAACACTATTCTGCTTCCCCATGGTATAAATATTCACTTCTACTCGGAGATGCAGGCTATTTCTCAGAAATCTGGTGGATTTGGAGCTCTCTGCCAGTGCTGAGCTGTGTGTGGTCTTGCCAAGTTACTTGGCCTCTTCGAAGCAAGTGTATTTATTTGAACCACGTGGCAGAATTGTGTGAGGATTGAGAAATGGGAGCAATGTCGTTGAATGTCTACCTCACTGTTCAGCACAGACACACAGACACCTCAGACACAGTCACTACCATTATGATTTCAGTACACACACACACAGAAGCTCCGTACCCTGTTTTTCTTGATTTGTTCTTGGTGGCATCTGAGTGGTAGGTTCAGGATGGAAAGTGTCCCTCAAAGAGATGGATTCTCACACCTACCTCTGTTGCAGCATCACCCCGAATTTCTTGTGTATCTTTCAAGGCAGGGCCACATGATTTCCTGAAGCCCCTTCTCTAGCACAGAGCTTTGGAGTCAGGTAGGTCTGAATTCACCACTTGACTTTCTTCCTTCCTGGATGCAGGATCCCATAACCCTGTGAGCTTTAGCTTCTGGAACTCAGAGATGGGCATCATTACCTTTACCTCAAGGAGTTCTCGTGAGGAAGAAGGGAAATGATATGCCCAGCAACCAGTGGGATGCCCGACACATAGTAGGAATCCAGCAAATGCAAGCGACAAGTGCATTTTCCATCCACTTTGGAAAGTCTGTGCTATGTTGTGCTACAATCTTTTTCTCTCTGCTTCTACTCATGGCATTCTCGTCCTTTCCTTGGAGACCAGGCGGCCTAAGACTAATCCCTCTTCCACATGACAGCCCCCAGGCACGTGAAGGCAGTTTTCATGCAGACCCAAATGTTCTCTTCTCCAGACAAAACAGCCCAGACCTTGAACTGTTTTTGCCCCGTACCAGATTTTGATCCTTTTGCTGTACTGCAGTCCATCTCAGTGATATTACACATTCAGTACCTGTGTTGTCAACTTTAATTTGTCAGATGGTGGCCAAGCCATGGATGTTTTCATCAATCCCGGATCTGGAGAGAAAGCTAGGACCAAACACTTCTTTGCCGGGGCAGCCACCAGCGTGCATGTGGAGGGAGCAGGCAGGAAACATCGGCAGTCTCAACCACGGCTCTAGCTTGACCTCTGGGGAACCAGAGAGTAATTTAGGGCTTGAAATGTGGGATGCAGACGAGTATCTGCCTCCTCCCTGGATTCAGGAAAATGGCTTTCATTTTCCAAGGTGATTACAGTAAATTACGCATGGAAGAGAGAACAGTGATGCCTCCAAATGCCATGAATTAATCGAAGAGAACTCGACACCCATACATGTGTCTTGGAAGTGGAGGAGAGAGACGGAGATGGGGAAAGACAGTATTTAATACATTAATTAGGAACAGAAAGTAGCTTAGACCCCCCTTTATTATGACAGTTTCTGAGTGCTGATGTCTTAAAAATAGGAATAATATGGATAATCGTTAGCACTCTCTTTACCTGGGGTTTCTAGAACTGAATACATTATCCTAATGTAATTTCAATACATACTTAACAGCAACAACAGAGCTTCTTCTGAGTCTTAGAATGTATCATGAATTAAGCATGGTGGAGCCAAATTAAAAAAATGAACTGGGCGATGGTCTCTTTTCCTCAGAAAAGAGGGTCTGCTGTATGCCTGACTTCCCAGGGTGAAATTAAAAGAAAGGGATGTTCTAAGACCTTAGCTGAGGGGAAGCATTTTTCACATTCTTCACCTAGAGACCAAAAAGGAGCCAGGAAATTGATATAAGGGCAGCAATATGGGTCAGAGGAGGAAAAGTTCAATGAATGAGGATCATTTAACTAAAGAAGGCCGCCCAAGGGGGGTCTAATCACAGCACTGGGGATGTGAATGGGTGTCATTCAGAAGGAAGCCTTGCTTTGTCTTTGTAGGCTGAGAACGGATTAGGCAGGAAGGGATGAAATTGTAGCAGCAAGGACTAAGGTGGGCCGTCCAGAAGGGCTCTGGTAGCAGGGAGGGTCATCTACAAAGGATTATTTAGGTATAGTCAGAAAATGGCTTCAAATATAATTTTTCTCACTTCAGATGCATGTTTTCAGAACGGTGTAGACTGGAGTTCTGCTGGGACGTGAATTGAGTGACTTGGGCTTCTCCATGGAAATTTTCTGCCATTCCCTGACTAAGAATGTTTCCTAGCGATGCCATCAGTTGGTACCAGAGGAGTTTTCTAAGGAAGAGAACCTGGCTGGCAGCCCTAAGCAGATCATGCAAGGAGTCTGCAGAGAACATCCCGTCCTGGGGTCTTTCTCAGGCTCAGGCTTCCTATGCTTTAAAGTTGGCTCACTGCTANTGGTTCCATCTCTAGCAGAGATGGAACAAATGGTCAGCCTTAGTGAACAAACTGAGGAGTCGGGGGACCCCTCTTATCACACTCTCCATTGTTATTTCTGAGCAGTGTAATCCAATCAGATAAAAATGAATTATAATCACCAACACTTATATAGCCCTTGCCATCATTCCAAGATCAGTCAGAGATCTAAATGCTTTAACTCAGTTCATCCTTACAACCTCTGTCTCATGGATGAGGAAGCTGAAGCACAGAGGGGTCAACCAGCTTCCCAAAGGTCACACAAAGGGAGTGGTCAGAACATAGGTCTTGCTTGGGAGTCTAATCACTTACTTAGAACACTATTCTGCTTCCCCGTGGTATAAATATTCACTTCTACTCGGAGATGCAGGCTATTTCTCAGAAATCTGGTGGATTTGGAGCTCTCTGCCAGTGCTGAGCTGTGTGTGGTCTTGCCAAGTTACTTGGCCTCTTCGAAGCAAGTGTATTTATTTGAACCACGTGGCAGAATTGTGTGAGGATTGAGAAATGGGAGCAATGTCGTTGAATGTCTACCTCACTGTTCAGCACAGACACACAGACACCTCAGACACAGTCACTACCATTATGATTTCAGTACACACACACACAGAAGCTCCGTACCCTGTTTTTCTTGATTTGTTCTTGGTGGCATCTGAGTGGTAGGTTCAGGATGGAAAGTGTCCCTCAAAGAGATGGATTCTCACACCTACCTCTGTTGCAGCATCACCCCGAATTTCTTGTGTATCTTTCAAGGCAGGGCCACATGATTTCCTGAAGCCCCTTCTCTAGCACAGAGCTTTGGAGTCAGGTAGGTCTGAATTCACCACTTGACTTTCTTCCTTCCTGGATGCAGGATCCCATAACCCTGTGAGCTTTAGCTTCTGGAACTCAGAGATGGGCATCATTACCTTTACCTCAAGGAGTTCTCGTGAGGAAGAAGGGAAATGATATGCCCAGCAACCAGTGGGATGCCCGACACATAGTAGGAATCCAGCAAATGCAAGCGACAAGTGCATTTTCCATCCACTTTGGAAAGTCTGTGCTATGTTGTGCTACAATCTTTTTCTCTCTGCTTCTACTCATGGCTTTCTCGTCCTTTCCTTGGAGACCAGGCGGCCTAAGACTAATCCCTCTTCCACATGACAGCCCCCAGGCACGTGAAGGCAGTTTTCATGCAGACCCAAATGTTCTCTTCTCCAGACAAAACAGCCCAGACCTTGAACTGTTTTTGCCCCGTACCAGATTTTGATCCTTTTGCTGTACTGCAGTCCATCTCAGTGATATTACACATTCAGTACCTGTGTTGTCAACTTTAATTTGTCAGATGGTGGCCAAGCCATGGATGTTTTCATCAATCCCGGATCTGGAGAGAAAGCTAGGACCAAACACTTCTTTGCCGGGGCAGCCACCAGCGTGCATGTGGAGGGAGCAGGCAGGAAACATCGGCAGTCTCAACCACGGCTCTAGCTTGACCTCTGGGGAACCAGAGAGTAATTTAGGGCTTGAAATGTGGGATGCAGACGAGTATCTGCCTCCTCCCTGGATTCAGGAAAATGGCTTTCATTTTCCAAGGTGATTACAGTAAATTACGCATGGAAGAGAGAACAGTGATGCCTCCAAATGCCATGAATTAATCGAAGAGAACTCGACACCCATACATGTGTCTTGGAAGTGGAGGAGAGAGACGGAGATGGGGAAAGACAGTATTTAATACATTAATTAGGAACAGAAAGTAGCTTAGACCCCCCTTTATTATGACAGTTTCTGAGTGCTGATGTCTTAAAAATAGGAATAATATGGATAATCGTTAGCACTCTCTTTACCTGGGGTTTCTAGAACTGAATACATTATCCTAATGTAATTTCAATACATACTTAACAGCAACAACAGAGCTTCTTCTGAGTCTTAGAATGTATCATGAATTAAGCATGGTGAAGCCAAATTAAAAAAATGAACTGGGCGATGGTCTCTTTTCCTCAGAAAAGAGGGTCTGCTGTATGCCTGACTTCCCAGGGTGAAATTAAAAGAAAGGGATGTTCTAAGACCTTAGCTGAGGGGAAGCATTTTTCACATTCTTCACCTAGAGACCAAAAAGGAGCCAGGAAATTGATATAAGGGCAGCAATATGGGTCAGAGGAGGAAAAGTTCAATGAATGAGGATCATTTAACTAAAGAAGGCCGCCCAAGGGGGGTCTAATCACAGCGCTGGGGATGTGAATGGGTGTCATTCAGAAGGAAGCCTTGCTTTGTCTTTGTAGGCTGAGAACGGATTAGGCAGGAAGGGATGAAATTGTAGCAGCAAGGACTAAGGTGGGCCGTCCACAAGGGCTCTGGTAGCAGGGAGGGTCATCTACAAAGGATTATTTAGGTATAGTCAGAAAATGGCTTCAACTATAATTTTTCTCACTTCAGACGCATGTTTTCAGAACGGTGTAGACTGGAGTTCTGCTGGGACGTGAATCGAGTGACTTGGGCTTCTCCATGGAAATTTTCTGCCATTCCCTGACTAAGAATGTTTCCTAGCGATGCCATCAGTTGGTACCAGAGGAGTTTTCTAAGGAAGAGAACCTGGCTGGCAGCCCTAAGCAGATCATGCAAGGAGTCTGCAGAGAACATCCCGTCCTGGGGTCTTTCTCAGGCTCAGGCTTCCTATGCTTTAAAGTTGGCTCACTGCTATTCAGCTTCAAAGGAGATTATAAAGCTCAAAAGTTAGGAGGTGGGGACTTCTCTGGTGGTCTTCTTCTCTTAAATTCTTTAAGAATAAATGTTTAAGTTCTTTGTATAAGTTCTTCTTCTCTTAAATTCTCTGTTTAAGAATCTGCCTGCAAATGCAGGTGACACTGGTTCAATCCCTGGTCCAGGAAGACTCCACATGCCACAGAGCAACTAAGTCCGTGTGCCCCAACTACTGAAGCCTGCATGCCAGGAAACTGTGCTCTGCCAGCTCAATGAGACCCCTGAGCGCCACAAATAGACAGTAGCCTCTGCTTGCCAAAATTAATTAAATTGACAGTTTGTCAGCAGAACACAGTCTTTCTAGAAATCAAGTTGGAGAAGGCAATGGCACCCCACTCCAGTACTCTTGCCTGGAAAATCCTATGGACGGAGGAGCCTGGTAGGCTGCAGTCCATGGGGTCGCCAAGAGTCGGACACCACTGAGCGACTTCACTTTTCACTTTGATGCATTGGAGAGGGAAATGGCAACCCACTCTAGTGTTCTTGCCTGGAGAATCCCAGGGACGGCGGAGCCTGGTGGGCTGCCATCTATGGGGTCGCACAGAGTCGGACATGACTTAAGTGACTTCGCAGCAGCAGCAGGAATCAAGTATAAGGCACCAATGGAAATCCATCTGTTGTTTTCATTTAGGGAGCTGGTCGGGGTGAGTGTGAAAGCAAAGTGTTCAATGATAGCTACCATTGCCTTTTCACTCATTTATGTTTTCAATGGCAGGCTAGAACTTCCAAAGCAGACTTTTTGGCCCTGGCTTGATCTCAAGATGGATACATGATGCCTCTACCAGGAGCCAACAAGTTGGGGATCATGTCATAGGACTTAAGTGCCAAGGGCAAGGGAATGAAAAAAGTGCCGAAGAAGTTGCAGACAGAGGGCACTGACCGACAGCAGGGGGACTGGCCAAGGATTCTTGGAGGAGGTCAGTAGATGGGGCCTTGGAGAGAAGGAAGGACTTGAAGAGGGAGAAGGTAGGATTGTAGGCACTCAAGCTGTGTCTGTGATGTGTGTGTGAGGATGTCTAGGTGCTGCATTTTCTATGGATGTTCTCAAGAGGTGTGAGGGAGTGTGCTGTGTCTGTGAGTGTGTGTTGTGTGGGAGAGTGGTCCTGAGTTGGGGAGTGCCTAGCTTCTGAGAAGCTACAGAGGTTCATGGCCAATAGTATGAAGCCAACTACCCCTTACTAGCTGGATCACCTTGGGCAAATAACTGCTCTGTGCCTCAGTTTCTCAGCTGCAAAATGTAGACAATTATAGCCTCTCTTTTAGGATTGTTGTGAAGTTGAAATGAGTGAATAGTTGCAATATCATCAAAACAGTGCCAGGCACAGCTAACTGCCATATAAATGTTTCTATTCTTTTTTTTTAAATTGGAGTATAATTGATTTACATTGTGGTGTTAATTTCTGTTGTACAGCAAAGTGATTCAGTTATATGTATGTATACAATCTTTTTTGAAAATATTCTTTTCCATTATGGTTTGTCATAAGATATTGAACATAGTTCTCTGTGCTATACAGTAGGATCCTGTTTATCCATTCTACATATACAAGCTTACATCTGCTAAACCCAACCTCCCACTCCATCCCTCCCTTAGTTCCCTCCCTCTTGGCAACTACTAGTCTGTTTTCTCTGCCTGTGACTCTGTTTCACAGATAGATTCATTTGTGCCATATTTTAAATTCCATATATAAATGATTTCATATGGTATTTGTCTTTCTCTTTCTGATTTACTTCACTTAGTATGACAGTCTCTGGTTGCATCTGTGTTTCTGCAATTGCCATATAAATGGTTGCTAGTGTTGCCTAAGAGGCCAGGGAGCCCGAGATGGCAGTCTTGGGGTAGGAAGATCTGGGGACAGGCTGACCTGAGGGATCTTATCTGGCGTAACCTGAGTGGAGCTGGGAGGGCAGTCAGAATGGCAAAGGTCAAGGTGACAGATGTTGCATTGTCCCCTGGAGTGGGGACAAAGTTAGTGGTCTTGGGGGCTGCGGAGTCTGAAGCAGAATGACGTGTGGGGTGGGTCAAAGCCAGTGGATTAGGGTGAAATCTGAAGGGAGAGTGCCCGTTCACTGGGGTGTCACGGTCTGGAGGGTGGGGACAGTGGGAGGCTGGGGAGAGATGCATTCATGGGAGGTGAAGGGGGGGGGCAGGCAGTCCAGATCCAGCATCCCTGGATGCCAGCCTGGCCAAGGTGGATTGTTCTGGAAGCAGGAGAGGAGACACATCTCTGGAACATGACACCTTGCTGTCCACTCTGCATAGCTCAGTCAGTAAAGAATCTGCCTGCATTACAGAAGATCCGGGTTCGATCCCTGGGTTGAGAAGATTCCCTGGAGAAGGATATGGCAATCCACTCCAGTATCCTTGCCTGGAGAATCTTATGGACACAGGAGCCTGGTGGGCTGCAGTCCATGGGGTCGCAAAGAGTCGGGCATGACTGAGCGACTAACACATACTTACTCTGCGCATCCAAGATCCCCTCTGCTCCCTGTGACTAATGGGACTTGATGTGCCATGGCTGGGCCTGAATTCCCCAGGCTACCAACTCAGCTAGGCCCTGGAGGTTTAGTGGGCCCAGCACCATCTTCCTGCCTCCTGTTTGGGCCTCGCAATGTCCCTGAGGCCAGGTCCACGCAGACAACTGCATCTTTCTGAAAAAACAGGAGCCATCCTTTCAACTGTTTCTTTGACTACAGGTTCTGTCAATGAGGTTACTAACCACCGCTGTGTTCTGAGCACATTTGATGAGCTCTACCCAAGGCACACATTATCTCATTTGATTCTCAACAGTATGCAGAGGGCAGTGCTTGATCCCTGTTTCAAAATCAGGAAACTGACGCTCAGAGAGATTAAGTCATCTGCCCACAGATGTGAAGCTCAGGTCCCTGTATTTCCATTGAAACCGCCCTAGTTTCTCTTCCCTGGCCCAGAAGCAGGGCTTCTAGAGACATCAGATGGGCTTCTTCACAGTCAAAGACAAACAGGGCTGTGACTTTGTGATGTCACCTCCAGTCTTTCTGGTCCCCCAGGCATCTGCCAGGGCACTGCCTTCTTGTGTGGTCTTTTTTGTGGTCTTTGAGGAACTCAGAGCAGGTGGAGGGGGTCACCTGTCTTTCTGTCACTATTCGAGCAGCTGGAAGTGTCCCCAAGGAAGGTAGTCTTACGGATTTTAACTTAATCACTCCACCAACAAATGTTTCGAAAGTAAACAGAGATTCTGGAAGAAAGTCATAGTGCTTTATTCATCTTTGTGTCCCTGGTGCCTAATACTTGTTAGAAATTCAGTAGATGTTTACTCAAAGAGTGAAGAAGCACCTCCTTCTTGCCAGGCTCTGGGCAAGGACAGTGGGGGATGGAGAGGAATAAGATATAGTCCTTCCCTCTAAAAGTCCACTGTCTAGATCAGAGGCGGAGCCACACTTGTACATGGAGGCAGTTAACAGAGCAGCTACCTTTATTAGAGTCCAGATGAATGTCACTGGCAGGAAATTCAGAAGAAATTACCCTAGGGTCAAAAGGTTCTGGGGGAGGGTGTAGGGCAGGGTGCTAACCAGAGGCAGAACTCTGTAATATTCAGAACTGTCCAGTAGGATTGCAGACAGCTTGGGCAGCAACGATCTCTCTCTTGCCGACAAGTTCAGGAGACTAGGTGGCAAGGATGTGTGCATGTGTGTGTGTGTGTGTGTGTGTGTGTGTGCATGCACGCGACTGGTGTGTCTTCTTGCACCAGGAGAGAGATTCGACTCAATGATTTTTTTCTAAGTTTTTAATTTCAACATTGAATCAGGGTAACTTTCCAGAAAAAATGATGGTTTAGAATCCAAACCAAAAACAAACAAGACAAAACAATATCCACAAAATGAATCCAAGGATTCCTCTAGAATGTTGGATAGGGTTCTCTTTTGCTTATTTCCAATCTCTGTTGCATGGGTTTAAGTGGCCACTGAGAAGATCAAGACTTGTCCACCATAACAGCTCTAGAGGGGAAGAAATTCCTTTGTTCCTGAGGGAATAGTAAGACAGGTCTCATGGGGGTAGGAATTACTATTATATAAGTGAAGGTCCGGGGAGGCTTCTTGGAGGACACAGAGTTTAAGCAAGATCTTGAAGGATAGGGAATTCCCTGGAGGTCTAGGGGTTAGGAATCAGAATCTGTGCTTTCACTGCCTAGGGCCTGGGTTCCATTGCTAGTTGGGNGAGATGAGTGCAATTGTGCGGTAGTTTGAGCATTCTTTGGCATGGGCTTTCTTTGGGATTGGAATGAAAACTGACCTTTTCCAGTCCTGTGGCCACTGCTGAGTTTTCCAAATTTGGTTATTGAGTGCAGCACTTTCACAGCATCCACTGCTACATAAATATTGATAAATTTTGCTATTTTAAGTGCTCAAAAATATATTAGTAATTATCAAAGAGTTGACTCTCTCCGATTTTTCTATTATCAGTTCAACTCTCCAGGGCAATGCAAACGGAATTTTCAAAATTCTCCGAGTGCCAGAGTCATCAGAACCCAAGCTGAGCATGCTCCGGTTCTATGGCTATTTTTACCCTACAACTCTATATAAGAGGGAATTTGAAAAAAGACACAACTTTTGTTTAAAAATAGTAATGTAATCTTAAGTTACTATAGTAATACTCTGATAACTTATAAGTATTTCAAAGTTTTATGGGCTTCCTTCTTATACTGTTTATATTGTTGGTTAGTCTCTAAGTCATGCCTGATTCTTTTCAACTCTAGCCCTTCACGATCCTTTGTCCATGGCATTTCCTAAGCAAGATAAGGAAGATGAGTGAGTGGGTTGCCATTTCGTACTCCAAGNTGGGCTTCCTTCTTATACTGTTTATATTGTTGGTTAGTCTCTAAGTCATGCCTGATTCTTTTCAACTCTAGCCCTTCACGATCCTTTGTCCATGGCATTTCCTAAGCAAGATAAGGAAGATGAGTGAGTGGGTTGCCATTTCGTACTCCAAGGGATATTCCAGACTCAGGCTCAAACTCACGTCTCCTGCTTGGCAGGCAGATTCTTTATCACTGAGATGCCAGTGAAATGATTCTTTAAAATTCCTATCTGGTGAAGGAAAAATCATTGAACACAGTTGAAAATTTTGTCAAGTATTGAAATATTAAGCAAAAAGGAGAAAAAAAAGTGAAGAAACCGTCTATGCTTTTTATAGGTATGGAAACAATTCTCAGTGTGATATTCCCCTTTGATTTACAAAAATCATTTGGAATCCTAAATATTGAATTACACTACAGCTTAGTGAGATTTTTCAGTTTATTCTATTATAGCGAAAGCTGCCTTTGACAGTTTGAAGCAGCAAATATTGGCAAGCCAATACTTTTAACTGGATCTGAAGAAGAAACACATATATTAAAAGAAAAAGGAGCTCCCATTTGTTTATTTTTGCTTTTATTTCCAGTATTCTGGGAGGTGGATCATAGAGGATCCTGCTGTGATTTATGTCGGAGAGTGTTTTGCCTATGTTCTCCTCTAGGAGTTTTATAGTTTCTCGTCTTACGTTTAGATCTTTAATCCATTTTGTGTTTATTTTTGTGTGTGGTATTAGAAAGTGATCTAGGTTCATTCTTTTACAAGTGGTTGACCAGTTTTCCCAGCACCACTTATTAAAGAGATTGTCTTTACTCCATTGTATATTCTTGTCTCCTTTGTTGAAGATAAGGTGTCCATAGGTGTGTGGATTTATCTCTGGGCTTTCTATTTTGTTCCATTGATCTATATTTCTGTCTTTGTGCCAGTACCATACTGTCTTAATGACTG
>SJYV01007883.1:139354-150227 GCA_006410875.1 Neotragus pygmaeus | reverse complement strand
TTCTAAAATGTAGCTACTCTCAAACATGCAGGTCAGATTGTATTAATAAGAGCACATACCTTGTGTGTTTGTGAAAGAGAGTGAGACAAAGGCAAAGACAGAGAGACAGGGGAAGGGAAGGGTTTTTTGGCAAGAATGTGAATATCTTCCTGGGATCCATTACTTCTTCTCTGTTTATTTTTAGGGAAATATTACTGTTCTACCCTTAGTCCAAATGGTTCTGACCAGTTTAGATGGGGCCAATCTTACCCTACCCTGATTTTTAATCCTTAGGGTGAGTAAATAAAAATGTCTGGCCAGTTAGCATATTTAGCTTCAGGAGCCATAGAAACAGTATATTTAAGACATGTACCTATAACCCAAACCAAGGAAATGAAACATTCTAGGAGTTTTGGTGGTTCTAATTAAAGAGAAGTGTTCTGTTCAGTAGAATTGTTAACTGAAAAGATAGGACAAGGCTAAAGCTGTCAGAAGTCAATATATAAAGAAAGGTACCCAAAAAGTAAAGCCAAAAATTGAGACAAGAGAAAGAGATAGAATATTGGAACATTGTTTGAGCTTCTGGGTGCAGCGGTGCCTCCCTCCCTCCCTCCATCTACCATTCATTCACCGGTCCATCCATCCTTCCATTCTTTCTTTCATTCATTGATCCAGTTCAGTTCAGTCATGTCCAGCTCTTTGTGACCCCAAGGACTGTAGCACGCCAGGCCTCCCTGTCCAGGCGCCAAGTCCCAGAGTTCACTCAAACTCATGTCCACTGAGTCAGTGATGCCATCCAACCACCTCATCCTTCTCCCACCTTCAATCTTTCCCAGCATCAAGGTCTTTTCTGTGAGTGAGTTCTTCGCATCAAGTGGCCAAAGTATAAGTTTCAGCTTCATTGATCCAATCAGTTATCAAATAGCTTTTGAGTCCCTACTAGGTGTCTGGCATGTTCACATACATTCTTTGTTTAATGACAGCAATTCTGTTAGGTAGGTAATAGTATCGTAACTATACAGATAAGAGAGATTTGACTCCAAGCGACAAAATTCTTCTCCTCTTACCCCATTCCAGGCCGCCTCATCCCATATCAAGGAAGAAACATCTCCTTATCTTCAAAATGCTGCCTCCCTTTGCTTCGCCTATCTCCCTGCCCTCTTCACTTCTCTGACCAGTCCCTCCCCTGTGAGCTAAGACACAGACCTGAGAAGGTCGCCTCTGGGCCCACAGTTCACAGGGTTCGCCCCTGACCAGGCGCCAAGTTCCATTTCTTTACTCCTATGGTTGCGAGCTTGCATGATCTACTTTTACTGACTTCATCTCAGTATTTTGTTCTCACAATCTTTTATCTTAGTTAAATTAGGGAACCCACTATTCCCTGAGCACCCTTGCGTTTTCCCCCATTTTTGGATCTTTCTTCACCTCATTTAAAATTACTCATCCCACTGTGGTTGGCTTCTCGGCACAGTACAACTATATTAGATTGAATCTGCTCCTGGGATGGCCCAAGCCTCTCTTCTTAGAAGAAGGGGGCAGAAGGCAGTTTTCCAGATGTCAAGGTACTGTTAGGAATCCTGGGCAGGAAGTGCAGCCCTGGCCTGGCATGAGGGGCTGGCAGCTATTTCTGGGTGGTAGTGTTGGGCAGGCAAGGACCCCATCTTTGGGGTGAGTTCCCAGGGGTCTGTAATTCCTATGTAATGTAAGGAAATGGCAACCCACTCCAGTATTCTTGCCTGGAGAATCCCATGGACCAAGGAGCCTGGCAGGGGTCGCAGGAGCCGGACACGACTCAGCAACTGAACTTCTACTACTAGAAGCCAGGCCCAGGACCAGCCACCACACCAGACATTTTGATTGTGTGCAGTTTAACTGCATAAACCATGATCATTCTGATCAACGCCGATGAAGGCATCCTGTCCTTGACCCCTTTCCTCCCTCAGCTGATGGTCCAAACCCCAGCCCTGCCTTGCCCATCCCAGTGTCTCATTTCAACCCAGCCTTGCCTTCATCCCTTACACGTGTTGGCATAGAATTGGGATTTGCTTGGTAGTTCTGTTTTCATTAACCAGCAGGGAATGTGGCTCATGGTTTTTCTTAACGGACGGGAAGTGTAAGGACTGTAGAAGTCCTCCCAGTGTGCTTTCATCTATATTTTCACACAATTCATTCCATTATTCAGAGGAGATTTGCAGGTATGGCTCCAAAGCCCTCAGCTCTCATAGGAGGTAGCTCAGGGCAAGTACATCGAAGCAAGGAGCTATGAAGGAACGCGTGGTGGGTAAGGACCAGGGTTGGGTGGGGCTGGGAGATTGAGCAGAGGGTCGGGAAAAAAGTGAAGCTCAGGTGTGGAGTGCCTGTGTCAGGCATACAAGATATTTGGAAAGAAAAAAAGGATTTTTAGGCCCTGTTCAAATATGGCACTAATGGTAAAGGACCTGCCTGCCAGTGCAGGAGAGATCAGAGACCGGGTTCCATCCCTGGGTGGGGAAGATCCCCTGGAGGAGTCCATGGCAACCCACTCCAATATTCTTGCCTGAAGAATCCCATGGACAGAGGAGCCTGAAGGGCTACAGTCCATGGAGTCTCAAAAGAGTCGAACATGATTGAAGGGATTCAGCATGCATGCATGCATATCCAAATATTTTTCCTTAAAAGTCTGGCACTGATATGAGTATGGTAAACACAGGCCAACTTGCTTTGAAGGAGATATCCACGCTGCCATCACCAAAGCTCCACCCTGGGGGCTGGAGACCCGGGCTTGAGTCTGGCCTCTCCTCCCAGGCCACCCTAAGACCTCTGTCTTCACTAACCATCAGCATCCTCCTCCATGCTGCTGGAGATAACACCTACTAGCAGAATGGCTCAGGGAATTCCTGAGCCATTTCTGATGGTGATGGTCAGGGTTTGAAATTCAGCAAAGGCCCCGGGACTCAGCAGAAGGTGAAATGAACACAGGGGCCTCCCTCCAGCAGCACAGTGACCACAGGCTCTCTCCACAGTGGCTCCTCACTGGGAGGGCAGATCCACAAAGAAACAGCACTGTCTTCACAGCTGGGGCTCAGGACATCTCAGTCCTGTGGGCAGAAAGCACTCACTGTGGCCCCGCGGCCCCTCCCCCGAGTGTGGGTAGTCCAGATGCAAGATGTGGGTGGCTGGGTGGGCTGGGAAAAAGGAATCCCGGGGGCCAGCAACATCCACGCCTCGGGGAACGAAAAAGAGACTGCGCAACCACTGCCAGGGCAGCAATTTTGAGTGGCAAGTGGCCCCTTCCTTTTGTTTCTCTTTCCTCCCAGTAAAATGCCTACACCTTGTCTCCCTCTGTGAGACTCCTTCTCACACTGCTGGGCGAGGGGCACATAGTAGGCCCTCAATAAATATTTGCCCAGTGGAAGAATGGAAGGTAAATCCAGCATTAATCCCCCCTCTTCAGCTCCCCACCCCCAGGAAGGAATAAAAGATGTCCCTTCGCGGCTCGGCCACATTCAGGCGAACTTCCATATTGCTGCCAAGTCCTGCCATCTGCCACCTCCGCGGGGCAGGTGCTGGCAGCCTCGGCACCCACAAAGCCCGCGCGGGCACAAAGGCCCGACGTGCGCGGGTAATTGCCGAGCGCGCAGCCCGCCGGCCGGCCGGGCCGCGGCGAGTCCGCGGCGGCTGCGGAGGGAGATTTGCATACAGATGGCCCGTCGGGCCGCGGGGCCGCCGCCGCCGCCGCCGCCGCCCCGGGTGAACCGGCGCAGCCGCCTCAGAAGTGCGCGCGGCTTTGACTGCAGCCCAGCCCGGGAGAGGCCGCATTCTGCCCGCCCTGAATAGTCAGCCTTTCAAGGGGACGCTTTGAAATTTGAAAAGAGAGAGAGAGAAGGAAAGAGAGAGAGAGACCAAGAAACAGAGAGGCAGACAGAGATTGAGAGAGGCAGAGAGAGACAGAGAAACGGAGGCTGAAACAGATCGAGAGAGAGAGAGGCAGAGATGAGACGAGGGGATGGGGAGAGGCAGAGATAGAGACAGGGAGGCCGAGAGAGAGGCGGGGAGGCCGAGAGAGAGGCGGGGAGGCCGAGAGGGACGTTGAGAGGGACAGAGACGATGCGGGACAGAGGGAAAGCCGCTCTCTCGGTGAGGCAGAGTTCAGTGGGAAGGGAGCCTGGGCTTCAGGAATGAGAGGCGCCTCCAGGAAGGCGGGGAGATCTCTGGGGAGACTCGCTCCGACTTGCGGCCTTCCTTGGCTCTGGCTCCGGATTGTCTAGGGTCCCGGATGTGCAGGAAGCAAGGAGAGCGGGCCCGCGGGGGAGAAGGCGCTGAGGAATGGCGCAGGCAATTGCAGCTGTTTTGCAACAAACAAGACCCCCATGCTCGAAGCTGCATGTGAAAAGTCTCTGTAATGAAAACCAAACTCTAAAGGTTAAGCGGGCAGAACCGTCTCGAAAGCCAGTCCCGAGTCCCTGCAGGGGCCACGGGGGCCGGGGCTCGGCTGTTTTTCTCTGGCTCCTTCGGTGGGTTTGGAAACACAGCCCCAGGGACACGGGGACTGGGGACGCTGGATGTCCACACGCAGCAGGTGCTGGCCGGCGACTTCGCGGCTCTGTTTAGCAACCCGGCGGCGGCTTTCGCTCCGTGTTTGCTAAATACCCTTCGCCCTCGCCCTCCGCGCGGCTCCCCTCCCTACCTCCTCGGTGAATGACCTGTCGGGCTGAAAAAAAGAAAGGCGTCCTTGAACTCCTGTTGCCTCTCTTGTCCAAACTAAATGAAAGGGAAACAGAAAAGCAACAGAGAGGGGCTATTTCTCGTGTTTTTCCCTGGACATGTTAAACCTGCTGGTCCCCCTGGGTCACCTCCGCATGAGGAATCTGGGAGTCAGCCCCGATCCCCTCAGCCCCACCCCTGAACACAAGCAGGCACCTGGACCTTGCTTTCTGTACCCCTTAAAGCCTCCTCCTTCCCCCCACCAACCCATATTCCTCAACTTCAGTGACAGTGCTTCTTCTACAACCCAATTCCCGTTTTCTCTCTGTCTTAAAACCGCTCATTGACCCATGATCGTCCTCTGGAGAATAAAGCCTGGCGCTTTAGCTTGGTGTGGAAACCTGAGGTTCCCGCCGCGCTAGCCCTTGTCTGTCTCCGCCTCTGCACCTTGCATTCTAGTTGAGGCTGTTTCCCGCCCCTGCCCCTTTGCCCAAGTGACTTCAGTTCTTGGCAAGCCCTCTCCAATCCTGATGAGCAGGATGTAGTCTCCTTCTTTCCTCTGCTCACCTCCCTTCCTCCTTCCACCCATCAACAAACAAGTCACTGACGCCAACACTATGTCAAGCATCAGGTGCTAAGGATAAAGGGATGGTGAGAAACACTTGTGTCTTCTTCCCATCCTTTCCCTGGGTACCATAAGGCTTCTGGAGGAAGTTCCTCTGGTGGTGGTGGTTTAGTTGCTAAGTCGTGTTCAACTCTTGCGACCCCATGGATTATATGTAGCCTGCCAGGCTTCTCTGTCCATAGGATACTCCAGGCAACAGTACTGGGGTGGGTTGCCATTTCCTCCTCCAGGGGATCTTCCCAACCCAGGAATTGAACCTGGGTCTCCTGCATTGCAGGCAGATTCCCTGGGTACCATAAAGCATCTAGAGGAGGTTCCTAAAGTACCAGATCTCCCATCCCGAGCTGAGACTGTAGTTTTCCAGCCCTGTGTTTCCAGATGACGAGTGTTTTTCTATCAGAGACAGATACTGATGAACTCAAGACTATCTCATCACTGAACGGAAGGCTCTTCCTCAATGTTTTTTATCATGCTTTTTATGTTTGAAACTATGCCAGAAACTCAGGGGAAGTCATTCACGGAGGATCAATTCTATAAAAGGGAAATTACTGACAATTTGAGCCAGACATGAACATAGCTTTTATGATCTCTTTTTTTGCTTTCACCACTTGAAATGTCAGAGCAAAATGCACTTTAGATGCTTTATTTTTATTCTTTCAACAAGTATTTAGGTTGAATGAATGAGATTGTGAGTGAGGTATTTGGGTAATTATGTGAGTGTGTTTTTTTTTTTAATGAAATTAGCTCCAAAATCAGAGAAGGTGAGGGCATCCCACTCCAGTACTCTTGCCTGGAGAATCCCATGGACGGAGGAGCCTGGTAGGCTACAGTCCATGGGATCGCGAACAGTTGGACACGACTCAGCGACCTCACTTTCACTTTTCATTTTCACGCATTGGAGAAGGAAATGGCAACCCACTCCAGTGTTCTTGCCTGGAGAATCCCAGGGATTGGGGAGCCTGGTAGGCTGTCGTCTATGGGGTCACACAGAGTCGGACACGACTGAAGCGACTTAGCAGCAGCAGCAGCTCCAAAATGTTAATATTTTCATGCTTGGAAACTTATTCCTTCTTGATGACTCTCTCTGAATGAGACTCTCTGTTCTTTTCACTCTCTGCAAGTCTTTTTCTTTTTTGAAATATAACTGATTTATAATATCGTGTTCACTTCAGGGGGTACAGAACAGTGATTCAGTTATGCATGTAAATATTAATATATATATACTTTTTTCAGATTCTTTTCCAATATAGGTTATTACAAAATATTGAGTATTTTGTATTGTGCTATACAGATACTATTGGGGATTCCCTAGTGGCTCAGACAGTTAAGAGTCTGCCTGCAATTCGGATCGACCAGAGTTCGATCCCTTGGTCCAGAAGATCCCCTGGAGAAGGAAATGGCAACCCACTCCAGTATCCTGGATGCTTGGAAAATCCCATGGACGGAGGAGCCTAGCGGGCTATAGTCCAAGTTGCAAAGAGTTGGACATAACTGAGTGACTTCACTAACACAGATGCTATTGGTCATCTATTATCTATAATAGTGTGTATGTCTTAATCTCAATCTCTTATTTATCTCTTTTTGCAAGTCTTGCAGGGACTTTGGCTAAAAGGAATATAGTCTTGGACTTCCCTGATGGACCAGTGGTTAGGACTTGGTGCTTTCACTGCCAGGACCTGTGTTCAGTCCTTAGTCCTGAAAGTCACATGGCACAACCCCTGTGAAAAATAAATAAATGAAGAGGGATATAGGCTGGTCTCAGCAGAAATCGGATAATGTGTTGTGGCTAAATAAGTATCACTGGTAACAGACCACTGAGCAAAATGGTTGGTTTTGGCTCTGAATCTGGGTGGCTTTTGGTAATGATAATCATTCTCTGGGCTTCAGCCGATTGTTCTGTAACCTAGCAACTGGTATATCTATTTCAAGGGTAGGGTGTGAGGGTTGGGGGAGTGGAGAAGAAAGTCATAAATATGAAAAAACCACCTAAATGGTGGTGGTGGTGGTGGTGGTGGTGTTCAGTCTCTCAGTCGTGTCTGACTCTTTGCGATCCCATGGACTGCAGCACACCAGGCTTCCCTGTCCTTCACCATCTCCCGGAGTTTGCTCAAACTCATGTCCATTGAGTCTGTGACTTCAAAGCATCTACATGAGTCGACTTGATGTCATTTTCAAACTAACTTGGTATCACTACTGGAAGGATACTTTGTGGCAAAAATGAAGAGGAGAGACAAAGTCAGAGGAACTCTGAAAACCCTGTTACTAAGGCTGTGGTTTGGGGAGAGGCACTTACGCTTGTTGAACATCATTTTCCATAGTTTCAAAGATACTAACACCTACTTTCTAGGTTTTTTGTAAGAATTAGGTAACATAATGTCTATCTGATGCAGTATCTGGGAAGTAATAGGTACTAAAAATGAGTAATTATTAATAACATTATTGCTTAGAAAGCAATTTTATTTATTTTCTTTTTAAAGTCTATTTTCATTTTGGTTGCACGGGGTCTTTGTTGGTGTGTGCAGGCTTCCTCTAGCTGTGGCGAGCAGGGACTACTCTCGGGGCAGTGCACGGGCTTCTCACTGTGGTGGTTTCTCTTGTTCTGAGCATAGGCTCTAGGTGCACCGGCTTCAGTACTTGCAGTTTACCCGTTCTAGAGCCCCAGTACAGTAGTTGTGGCACATGGGCTTAGTTATTCCATGGCATACGGAATCTTCCCAGACCAGGGATCAAACCCATGTCCCCTGAAATGGCAGACAGATTCTTATCCACTGTATCACCAGGGAGGTCCAGGAAAGTCTTAAAAGGTGAAATAGATCTATGCACAGGTCGACTTTTACCTACGTGAAAGTAGAAAACAGAAACAAATTATTATTGTGCCTAAGCAGCCCTGTTTATAATTGTATGTCCCTTTATAACATTTTTTCTGAAGCAATTACAGAAGCTTAAAGTTGACTGGGTATTCAGAGTATGAAGCACTATGTCCCTGTTTCTCAGTCACTTCAGGAGGCAATAAAATATTGCAGTATAATGGGTTAGAAAGCATCATTCAGTTCAATTCAATTTCATTCTATTCTGCAGATGTTTCTAGAACACAGCAGACATTTCTAGATTAGCAAGGCACTATAACGTGGGGACCTTAGAGGTCAGAGCATGAGTGATACCCTGAAAAATGTAAGCCGATTACTATAGGAACTGACTTGGATATCTGATGCCTCTGACCCTGAATCCTGTAACTTCCTGTGATCTTGAATATCTTGTAGTTTCTTTTCTTCCCTCAACTGTAAACCAGAGAAGAACAAATCTGATCTTTCAGGGCCGTTGTAAAGAGGAGAGGAGAGGTACATATCAGTATGCCTAGCATTGAGAGTACAAGGTCACCGCAGGCTCTTTTAAAGTGTGGAGGGATGGCTGAGCCTCCAAGAAGACTCGATGATGGACAGTGGAGACCCGGCAGTGATAACATCCATCACCGATGGGCGTGGCAAGGAGTCCTCTCTCTAGGACGCACTCCATTGCCTCTTCTCTCTTTTCTAGACCGGAGGCCACCCCAGCCGTGGGTGTGAGCCAGCCAGTGGTGAGAACGGGCCTGGGGGAGATGAGCTCAGCGCCGCACAGATTTGAACTGCTTGGAGAGTGAAGATCTCCCCCAGCCTCACTTTCTTCCTTTGACACATTGGGGAGAAAATGCCTCCTTGAAGTGCCTCACATGGTGGGTGGAAGAGAACTGACATGACAGACAGGAAATGGCTGTGTAAACAGCAAGTTGCTGAACCAGTGTTAGAGATTGCTATCAGCTCCCCAAAAGGAAGGTGCAGAGAAAATCCTGTTACTGAGTTCCTGTATTCCTCTGGCCAGGAGATTTTGTGATCATTGGTCTTCCCACTTGGCTCAGTGGTAAAGACTGTGCCTGCCAGTTCAGGAGACACAAGAGATGCGGGTTCAATCCCTGGGTTGGGAAGATCTCCTGGAGAAGGAAATGGCAACCCACTTCCATATTCTTGCCTAGGAAATCCCACGGACAGAGGAGCCTGGAAGGCTACAGTCCATGGGGTTGTGAAGGAGTCTGACATGACTTAGCAACTAAACAACAATAATAAGCAGATGGGGGACAATTGCCATTCCAGTCTGAAGCCTCTCTATTCAAAATGTGAGCCATGGATGGACCAGCAGCATTGGCATCACTGGGAAGCTTGCTAGACATGCACGACTGGGCTCCCCATCCCACGTCTACCCAATCAGAACCTGCATTTTAGCAAAATACCTGTGAGTCTTAGACACATCTGGACTTCCCTGGTGGCTCAGATGGTAAAGCATCTGCTTACAATGCAGGAGACCCATGTTCAATCCCTGGGTCAGGAAGATCTCCTGGAGAAGGAAATGGCAACCCACTCAAGTATTCTTGACTAGAAAATCCCATGGATGGAGGAACCTGGTAGGCTACAGTCCATGAGTCGCAAAGAGTCAGACACGACTGAGTGACTTGACTTTTGACTTTATAGACACACCAAAATTGGAGAAGCCTTGGTCTACAGGCCTTGGTGTTAAAGAGGAAAAATTGATGGCCAGGAAGTTAACCAGCCCTGGATAGGAAGTTCTGTGATCCTGGGGGTGAAAGAATGTGAGACCTGCACACACCTTTGGTGCGTTGGGGTTGCTTGGCATGATGTCAGAATTAGAGGCAATAAGAGAAGGAGAGAAAGAAGAAATGCCTTTGCTCAAGAAAGGCTGGAAAGTGCCAGGCCTCTGCAAAAGATGGGAGTTATGGACAGCCACCTGCAGCCACTGAGTGGTTCCCTCCCCAGTGGTCCTGTCACTTCTGGAGCCGGTGGTTGGGGGAAAACCCAGGCACATCCGCTGTCTTACCTGAGCCTAACTCCTTTCCAAGACCCTAATGAGCTCACTCAATGTCACAAAGGCTTCTCACGAGGAGACACCACTTAGGAACTCTTTGTTATCAGTTAGTTAATCATTGGGTCCACCGGCACTTACTGATGGCTGGACTAACTACACCTAGAAGCACCCTGACATTTTTACTGTTACGAGATAAATCAGAGGTGGAGCCCATTGTCTGCCCAGATATTTTCAGGCTTTCTTCTCTTTCATCAAGTGGTTCCCTCTGCTTGCAAACCTTTCTCCTCCCTTCTCTTCTCAATTTAACACTCAATGGTGTCCTCATCCTTTAAGACTTAGGTCAGTGCCCCCCTTCTCAGTGTGACCCTGATCTCAGTGGGACTCTCACTTAGTTGGGAGTAAGAGAACACATGGATGCTAAGGACTGGGAAGGGGATTTTCCCCCTTAAAGTGCTCTGTGACTTACGTTCTCTATGGGACTCCATGGAAAGTCTTGATGCAGTGGGGAAAGGTGTTTATGACTCCCAGAGGGCACCTCCTTTGAGGCTGGCACTTTCTAGGTGTTTTACAACAATTGACTTATGTCATTTTCCCACAAGGATTTTCCTAGATGTGTATCATCATCTCCATTTTATACACAAAGACAGCAGAGTCAGTGAAACTTGGATTTATACACAACATTCTCCAGTTCCTGAGTTCTGCTCCCCCTGCTCTCTGCAGATTAAGGGAGGAGGA
>SJYV01007883.1:99430-139295 GCA_006410875.1 Neotragus pygmaeus | reverse complement strand
CTCCAGGAGATGGTGATGGACAGGGAGGCCTGGCGTGCTGTGATTCATGGGGTCGCAAAGAGTCCAACATGACTGAGCGACTGAACTGAACTGAACTGGGTCCCCAGTTCAGGCTCCCAGATCCACTAGAAGTCTAGCTCAGGAGGGAGCACATGTGGTAATTTCTAGTATGGGTCATTCAGACCACTGTCCATCTCTCCCTGTTCTGTGGATTTCTGTTGGGTGGAAATTAGGTAACTTCAAACATCTGGATGGACTGAGATGAGAGGTCTCTTTGCAATACCATGAAACTAAAGGAAAAAACATAGCTCCTTATTTTTCTTGATGGGATATTCTTTCTGTCTTTCCTTTTTTTTTTTTCCTGTCTTCCCCCACCCGTCTCTCTTTTTCTTTCTTTCCCTCTTTCTTTTTAAAGTGGGTGTATTTAGCCATTATAACTGGTTAGAAGCCAGAGATAGTTAGGCGTCTTCTGGTTGGAACAGAAATAGCCCTGTTAGCCGTGGCCTGCATCCAAGCCCCTGTGAACAGCTTCCCGAGAAGATCTCCATATAAATGGTTCCTTCAGGACTCCCCTTTGAATGCTTTCTTGGTCTTGGGGGTCTGAAATGGAGCCAATTTGAGAGAGTTCCAGGCATTTCCCACAGGGCCTCCTTCCCCAAAGCTTTTCAAAGCAGTCCCAGAGGTCCAAGCATCTTCTCTAACTCAGGACTCCCGCCACTGTGAGAAGTTTGGAAAACTTGCCTTCAGTCTCCTGACACCTTCGCCCCAACTCTTGAAAGGGCTCAGACCTGGCCAACTTTTCCTGCAGCGCAGAGACAGTGCCCAGGATGGTAATAAATGTTTGCAATGAATGTTTGTTAGTTTTAACTGTGAAATACATTGGAACTGTGCTGAAAGCCTCTGGAGTTGAGTCGTGCTGGATTCCCAAGTACATGGATGGCAGACGGACCTCTGGGTGTCTCTCCAGTTACTAGTAATGAATGGATGAAATAGACAAGTGACTTGTACGTGCTCATAAATATATAAGAGAGCATTTCAGTTAACTCATTCACATTTCCAGGATTCACAGCACTGATGTGAAACCTGGGATATTGTGTGTCTGTTAAAACAATGATAACAAAACCCAAGTCACTTCCCTCAAAGCGCAATAGGCAAAGGTATGGACTTGGCCAAAGTGGGTTTGTGTTCATGCTTTCTTTCCAGGAGGATGTTTTCAGATAAGTCACCTGGAATCTCTGGACCTGTTTCCTCAATACTATTAGTTGTATTAAAGGAAAAGCCTTTGCTCAAATAAGATAAATATCAAAATACTCTGTAGAGGATAAGGTTAATCATACTTTCATTTACCTAGGCTAATTTTTAGAGGCTGACAAACTGGGCTTCAAAAAAAATTTCTAAATGACTCCAACCTGAATTAGTAATGTTTTGTGGGATTCAAAATGCTTATGTAATAGGTGGGGGAAGGCAGCTGAGGATCAGACAGGGTTAATAACCATCCAAGTCCTTACAGGCATGGTTCACGCATGCGTTTGTGCTCAGTTGTGTCTGACTATCTGGACCCCATGGAGTGTATAGCCTGCCAGACTCCTATGTCCATGGGACTTTTCAGGCAAGAATACTGGAGTGGGTTGTCATTTCCTTCTCCAGGGGATCTTTCCTACAAAAGGGTCGAATCTGCATCTCTTACGTCTCCTGCATTGGCAGACGGGTTCTTTACCAGCTGGGCCTCTGGGGAAGCCCACAGCCGTGGGAGAAGAATAGTTCTTCTGAATCTCAAATTCTGTGTTCTTGGTTTCTTCTTCCCATGACCCAGAAGAGCAGTCAGCGTACACCAGCTTACATTCTTCCCATTCAGGTCACCACAGTGCTGTGTGGCCTTGGGCAACTCTCTTGCCCTCTCTGGGCCTCTACATAAACCTGATGATTTAGAGGTGCCTGCCATTCATTTAGAATTCTAGTTCATATTCACCAGAAGACTTTTTTAGAAAGAGCGCTCATTTTCAAAATCCAAATCTCCCCTTGGCTTGAATTGATTTCTTCTTCCCCTAGTCTAGCGAGGAAATTTCCTTAGATTTAATTATAGCAGATGTGATTTTCTTGAGAGTGAGGGTAAGGAACATACCTTACAAATCTTTCTTTGTATCTTCTGAAGACCCTAGCACAGAATTGGCACAGAGCAAGTATGCAGGAAGTGTTTGCTGCATTGAAAACCAATCACCCAGGGGGTTACCACCTTGATAACCTGTTTCCTGGTGGCTCAGATGGTCGCAAATCCACCTTTAATGCAGGAGACCTGGGTTCTGTCCCTGGGTTGGGAAGGTGCCCTGGAGAAGGGAATGGCAACCCACTCCATTATTCTTGCCTGGAGAATCCCCATGGACAGAGGTGCCTGGTGGGCTATAATCCATAGGGTCACAAAGAGTTGGACACGACTGAGCAACTAAGCACAGCACAGCATCATAGCTAAAATGGTAATTAAGGAAAGTATAGAGAACCATGGGACAATGACTGAGACAAGACTGATGAAAACAGCACACCCTGAGATGGTCTCTACACTCTGATTAAACCACAAAATGCACACATCTGGACAAGGGCAAGAGTGCAATAATAATAATACCGCGGTGACTAAAATATCCATTAAGCTTTTATATGTCTAGAGGTTTTCTAAGCTTTTCAAATACATCATTTCCATTAATTGTCATAAAATCCTCATAAGGAATGTAACATTACTGTCCCCATTTTACAAATGAGAACGTCGGGTCCCAGGGAGGTTAAATAACTTGAAGTTGATCTGACTCTATTTCTTAGAACACTCCTACAATTTCCACTTCAAACAACTGTTTATTAAGCATCTACGGTGCACTATTGTGAGGTTTTTGGGAAAATAAGAAACAGTAAAACTTGAGGTCCCTGATATCAAAGCTCTTAGAATCTAAATGACGCTAGAAGATGTACCACATAAAAAATATAGGGAGTAGGGTTTGAAATTGGATGAATCATCATGTAACATTTTTTTAAATGAAGCAGACTATATCTATATATTTACAATGTGGGAGGGGGATTCCCTTGTGGCTCAGCTGGTAAAGAATCCACCCGCAATGCAGGAGACCTGGGTTCGATCCCTCGGTTGGGAAGATCCCCTGGAGAAGGGAAAGGCTACCCACTCCAGTATTCTGGCCTAGAGAATTCCATGNTACAATGTGGGAGGGGGATTCCCTTGTGGCTCAGCTGGTAAAGAATCCACCCGCAATGCAGGAGACCTGGGTTCGATCCCTCGGTTGGGAAGATCCCCTGGAGAAGGGAAAGGCTACCCACTCCAGTATTCTGGCCTAGAGAATTCCATGAACTATATATATATAGTACATAGGGTCACAAAGAGTCAGACACAACTGAACAACTTTCATTTTCACTTTCACATATATTTACAACAGGTTTGGGTTCATAACAAAACTGAGAGGAAGATAAAGAGCTTTCCCACCAACAGCTCTATTCCCTAACACGCACAGTCTCTCCTGTGATCAACATCCCCCAACACCCCTGCCCAGGACAGTACATTTGTTACAGTCAATGAATCTACACTGAAGCATCATTATTGCCCAAAGTCCATAGCTTACATTAGGGTTCACTTCTGGTGTTGGGCATTCCATGCGTTTAGAGAGACAATGACATGTGCCCATCACTGCAGCATCATACACTGCAGCATTATTTCCACTGCTCTGTAATACTTTGCATTTCACCTATTCATCCCTCCCTCTCTCTGGCCCCCGGAAACCAGTGATTTTTATACTGCCTCCATCATTTGCCTTTTTCAGAATGTCCTATAGTTGGAACCATATAGTGTGTAACCTTTTTAGATTGACTTCTTTCACTTAGTAATTAATACACATTTAACTTTCCTCCATGTCCTTCCATGGCTTGAATGCTCCTTTCTTTTTAGTGCCAGATAATATTCCTATTACTTGGTGGCTCAGTGGGAAAGAATCCTGTCAGTGCAGGAGATGTGGGTTTGATCCCTGGTCAGGAAGATCCACTGGGGAAGGAAATGGCAAGCCACTCCAGTATTCTTGTCTGGAAGACCCCATGAATCAAGGAGCCTGGCGGGCAATCCATGGGATCGTAAAAGAGTCACATGGTTTAGTGACTAAACAACAACAACAAATATTCCATTGTTTGGATGTACCGTAGTTTATCTGGAGGATGTCTTTTTTGTTGCTTCCGCATTCTGGCAGTTATGAATGAAGCTGCTATAAACATCTGCTCTGTGACTTAGGAGAAGTTATTTTATGTCTTCAAACTGCAAGTTCTTTATCAAATGGAGATAGTAATAGAGGCAGGATAAGAATAGAGGTTAAGGTCTTGGACTGAAACAGACTGGGTTCTGATGGTGGTGCTGACACTTACTAGATCTTGGCTGTGTCACTGGATCTCCAGTGAGGGTGATAACAGTTCCTGCTTCAAGAGTTTGCTACGAAGATTTAGTGAATTAATAGTGTAAAGAGATTAGAACAGTGCCTGAAACATGGTAAATACTAAGGGTTTGTTAAGTTAGTGAAATAAATAATGGCCATCTCACAGTACATCTTTCAAAGCTAAAGGAAGGAGGACGTGCATTACCTAGTATGTGTGTGCTCAGTCACTCAGTCGTGTCTGACCCTTGGCCATCCCACGTACTGTAGTCCACCAGGCTCCTCTGTTCATGGGGTTTTCCAGGCAAGAATACTGGAGTGGACTGCCATTTCCCCCTCCAGGGGAACTTCCTGATCCCGGGATCGAACCCACGTCTCCTGAGTCTCCTGCATTGGCAAATGGATTCTTTACCACTTGAGCCATCTGGGAAGTCACATTTCCTAGAATAGGAGGAATATTTTGCATATGGAAGATATTCAATTAATGTTGCTTCTTTCTTCCTTTGCTCTTGTCCTTCCTTTCAAAGTACAGCACCAGGAGAGTTTTCTACCTACTGCTGCAGACGAGGCATGAACTATGGTTCCCAAACTGGGCAGCACATGAGAATCACTAGATGAAGCTTGAATAGTCCCAACCCAAGCACATCTTAGATCAATTAAATCAAATTGGCTGTGGATGGAACTCAGGCATCAGCGTTTTCAAAACTCTCCTTTATGATTCCAACGTGTAGTCAAGTGGGAGAAACAGTAGTACATCTGGGTTCCAATGGGATCCTGGAAGGGGCCAGGGAAAGTTTCTTCTTTAAAAGAAAAAAAAAAAAAGACTCTTTATTTATTTATTTAATTGCTTTTATTTTTAGCAGGTTTTCTCTAGTGGCGNAGAAACAGTAGTACATCTGGGTTCCAATGGGATCCTGGAAGGGGCCAGGGAAAGTTTCTTCTTTAAAAGAAAAAAAAAAAAAGACTCTTTATTTATTTATTTAATTGCTTTTATTTTTAGCAGGCTTTCTCTAGTGGCGGTGAGCAGGGGCTGGTCTTCCATCTAGTGCACAGGCTCATTGCAGTGGTGTCTCTTGTGGTGGACCATGGGCTCTGGGCGTGTGGGCTTCAGTAGCTGTGGCACACGGGCTTAACTGCTCCAAGGCATGTGGAATCTTCCCCAACCAGAGATCGAACCTGTGTCCCCACATTGGCAGGGAGATTCTCATCCCCTGTACCACCAGGGAAGTGCCAGGGAAGGTTTCCTGATATTGACCTTCTTTTTGTTGATTCTTAGAGGCTGTCCCCTCAGCTCACTCCACCTCAGAAGCTGCACTCACACATTTGACGAATTGCTATTGGCACCCGTGATGTGCAAGGCACAGAGGGTATATTCTTGAGCAAGCCAAGTTAAGTCCTGTCGTCTTGGGGCTTGCCCTAGAAAGGGTAGCAGATAGCTTATGTGTTGTGCTCAGTCATGTCCGACTCTTTGTGACCCCATGGACTGTAACCTGCCAGGTTACTCATGAGATTTCCCCGGGCAAGAATACTGGACTGGGTTGCCATTTCCTTCTTCAAAGCCTATTCCTGTTTCAAGGATTGAACCCGAATCTCTTGCGTCTCCTGCGTTGGTAGGCAGATAATAGTAACAGACAGACACACATGTAAGAGGATGAATCCTTATGCTGAGAACGATAGTTTGAAGAGCCACAAAAGAAAAGAGCAACAGCAGAGAGTGACAGGGGTGGGGTGGGTCCAGAGGGCTTTCTGCTAAGCTGACATGGAACTGATCCCAGAAGGAGGACATGACGTCTGCCTTAGGAGGACTATCCCACGGGGAGACTGCAGCTTCACGTGGTGAGGGATAGAAAGTCCGTGAACCTGGGGTATAGTAGCGATAGCAGGGGCTGGGACAGGAGCCTGGAGAGGCAGGGGCCTGAGCCAACAGGGCCTTTTGGAGATGTTGAGGATTTCCTTTGGCTTTTCTTTGGAGTGTGATAGGAAGTGTCTGGAGGTTTTGCTGCAGGGGGAGAGATGTAACCTGGATTCTGTATTTCCAACATGATCCCTGTTGGGTGGAATGTGGAGGGTTAAGGATGAACAGTGATGATAGGGAGAATGGGTAGGAGGCTACAGGTGCACCCCATGCTGGAGGGCTTGTGGTTTGGGCGAGGAGATAGCAGTGAAGAAGGATGGCAGTCATCAGACTCTAGATGTGTGTGTGTGTGTGTGTGTGTGTGTGTGTGTGTTTAATTTTAATATTTATACAATTTTTAAAGGTTACTTTCTGTTTACAGTTATTACAAATTATTGGCTGTATTCACTGTGTTGTACAACACATCCTTGAGCCTATCTTACATCCGACATTTTGTACCCCCACACTCCTACACTGTATCGCTTGTACCCCAGATGTGCTTTCGTGAAAGACCCAGTGGGACTTGTCAATCGATAGGACGTAAAAGATACAGAAAAGAATCAAAATGACTCCCAGATGGTGGACCTGAGCATTTGAGTGGATGGTGCCAGTTCTAGATGGGGAAGACAGAAGAATACTTAGGGAGAGCATGGTCTGGATGTCTTGGAGTTTGTACCTGTGGCTGGACTGGAGGGAGGGGTAGGGTTCTTTGCTCCTATGCTGATAACGGGAATCCCAGGTTCATTCAGAGTCTGTTCCATGGCCCTTTGGTCTAGGAACGTTTGGAAGAAACTGTGATTCCACCTCTGAACATCCATGAAATGTCCACAGTGACATTCCAAATGCTGTGCAGAAGAGCACTTGGGAACCTTATCATACAGAGTGGTTTAAACCATTATATTTCCACCCCCCTACCCCTTTCTTTAGAAGCAGAGCTGAGCTCGGTTACCTCAGCAAATCCATCTCAGGTATCTTAAAGCTGAACTTTGTAATTTCTTTTCCAGAGACTTCCTTGAAGCAGCACAGTGAAAAGAGACCCGGGCTGGAGCCTGGCAGCCTGGCTTTGTGATCTTGGGTGAGTCACTTAACCTCCCAGAGCCCCAGTTCCTTCATCTGCAGATGAGGGGGTTGGATGGGGTATTCTCAAGGGTCTCTTTGAGCGCTAATGATCTGGTTTCTTAAGGCAGATTCCTTCCTTGGCTCCTATTAAAGAGGCAGAGAGAGGAGGGCAGAGTCCCTGCCTGCATCAAAGTGTGTGCTGCCAGAGCCCTCTCCTTTTGCTAGTGGGACTTTCTCAGCCTGCCTTTTACAAAGTCAGAGGAGGAAGAATGTGATATTGAAAGACTTGTGTGGATTCTGACATGGGAATTGATCAGGCCTCCTTGAGCACCTACTAGGAGCCTGAGCCGAAGCTGGTCACTGGTGAAATAGAGACAATGAAGAAAAAGAAGGAAGCGAGGAATTTAAAAAGAAAAAGGTGATTCATTTTCTCATCTTAAAAAACATTCTCATTGTCCAGTAAAGCACAATTTTATTGAAGCTTTGTTGTTGCTTGGTCTCTAAGACATGTCTGGCTCTTTTGAGACCCCTCTGAGCCCATCAGATTTCTCTGTCTATGGGATTTCCTAGGCAAGAATACTGGAGTGGATTGCCATTTCCTTCTCCAGGGATCAAGCCCATGTTACTTGCATCACCTGTACTGACAGGCAGATTCTTTATCAGTGAGCCAACTGGGAAGCCCAGATTGAGCACTTACCCTGCACTAACATAAGTTAATATGAGATAAAGGAGATCTCATTTAAGATGTTGGAGTCCTCCTTTTTTTTTTTTAAATTAATTTTCAGAATGACTTTGTGCTCAAACAACTTTAAAATGTTTATGAACTCATAGATTTTTGTATATGTATTCATTTCAAATTTCCTTCCTTTCAGGAATTTTTGGTTTTCATCCTAAAATTGTGTCATTTTTGATTAGGGGCAGTCTTTCAGATTGGCTCCTGTAAGTCTTTTGGCACCACACCAGCAATCTTTATAACCTTACTTGTGGATAAAGAATCTGCCTGCAGTGCTTGAGACCTAGGTTGGGAAGATCCCCTGGAGAAGGGAATGCCTACCCATTCCAATTTTCTTGCCTGGAGAATTCTATGAACTGAGGCATCTGGCAGTCTACATACAGTCCATGAAGTCACAGAGAGTCAGACACTACTCAGCTAACTTTCACTTTGTTCTCTGTTACAACATTGTTTCATTCTTGCTACAGTCCTTGCCTTGGAATTCTTGCTGTGGAAAATTCTTAAACAGACCAACTTACCTGCCTCCTGAGAAATCTGTGTGCAGGTCAAGAAGCAACAGTTAGAACCGGACATGAAACAACAGACTAGCTCCAAATCGGGAAAGCAGCACATCAAGGCTGTATATTGTCACCCAGATTATTTAACTTACATGCAGAGTACATGATGTGAATGTTGGGCTGGATGAAGCACAAGCTGGAATCAAGATTACTGGGAGAATATCAATAAACTCAGATATGCAGATGACACCAATCTTATGGCAGAAAGCAAAGAACTAAAGAATCTCTTGATGAAAGTGAAAGAGGAGAGTGAAAAAGTTGGCTTAAAACTCAACATTCAAAAAACGAAGATCATGGCATCTGGTCCTATCAGTTCATGGCAAACAGATGGGGAAACAATGGAAACAGTGATAAATTTATTCATTGGTGGGGGGGGGGAGGAGCGGTTCAAAATCACTGTAAATGGTAACTGGAGCCATGAAAATAAAAGATGCTTGCTCCTTGGGAGAAAAGCTATGACCAACCTAGACAGCATATTAAAAAGCAGAGACATTACTTTGCCAACAAAGGTCCATTTAGTCAAAGATATGGTTTTTCCAGTAGTCCTGTAAGCATGTGAGAGTTGTACCATAAAGAAAGCTGAGCGCTGAAGAANACTCTTGAGAGTCCCTTGGACTGCAAGGAGATCCAACCAGTCCATTCTGAAGCAGATCAACCCTGGGATTTCTTTGGAAGGACTGATGCTAAAGCTGAAACTCCAGTACTTTGGCCACCTCATGCGAAGAGTTGACTCATTGGAAAAGACTCTGATGCTGGGAGGGATTGGGGGCAGGAGGAGAAGGGGCTGACCGAGGATGAGATGGCTGGATGGCATTACGGGCTTGATGGATGTGAGACTGAGTGAACTCCGAGAGATGGTGATGAACAGGGAGGCCTGGCGTGCTGCAATTCATGGGGTCGCAAAGAGTCGGACACTACTGAGTAATTGAACTGAACTGAACTCTTGTCACCTGAATGTCCTGGCCTCCCTGATCCTCCACAAATTTTCTGCAATCTTTACACTAATGGAACTTTTGAACAGCAAGGAGATCAAACCAGTCAATCCTAAAGGAAATCAACCCTGCACATTCATTGGAAGTACTGATGCTGAAACTGAAGCTCCAGTACTTTGGCCACCTGATGCGAAGAGCTTACTCACTGGAAAAGACCCTGATGCTGGGGAAGATTGAGGGGGTGACAAAGGATTAGAAGGTTGGATGGCATCACCAACTCAATGGACATGAGTTTGAGCAAACTCCAGGAGATAGTGAAGGACACGGAAGTCTGGCATGCTGCAGTCCATGGGTTCGCAAAGAGTCAGATATGACTGAGTGACTGAATGTCCTGGCCGCCGGGATTCTCCCCAAGTTCACTGTAGCCTCTGCACTGATGGAACTCTTCACATCCCTGGAGCACAAGCAGGGGCAGCCCCTCCCCCTCACACTGGGTCCTCCCTGACTAAGCTCCTTGGATATAGGCACTGTGTTTTCTTCCTTGATAGATCCCTTCCTCCACCACAGGCTTCCAGCAGGGGCCTGGAACAATGACCTTGTAATGTTTAGGGACCTCAACACAGGTGTTAGATGAGTTCCAGTCTTTTCTAAAGCAGCTTTATACAATAGAGAGTTTGGCTTAGGGACCAAACTCTTCTGAATTAGGTTAGATGGTTGAGAGGTGGTCAAGGTATTTCAGAAGGGTTTTGGTAAGTTAAAAAAACCAAAAACCAAAAACCAAAAAACAGAAGGATCAAGTCATATGCTCCCTTAATTCCTACAAACAGGAATCAAGTACCTTCTCTGGGTAAATATTAAATGGCCCTTAGCCCTGAGAATGCAGAAAGGAAAACAGTCTTAGCCCCAGTCTTCAAAGGGCTCCGGGTCTGGAGGTGGTGACAGGTACACAGGGGGACAGCATAACCCACCACAGGTGTGGTGACAGGTGGACTCGTGGGCATGTTGAATTCTACGGGGAGACGGGAGGAGCTGACCCCTTAAGAGAAGGTAAAATTGATTGAGATAGATGTAAAATATTCAAAATAATAAATTTCGTAGGCGATATTGGACAGCCTGGAAGAATTCATCTATTTCCTCCAAAGAGAATAATCTCAACTCAAATTCCAATTAATGGCTTTGAGGAAACTACACTGAAGCATCAAACAGCAAGTTAAATACAGCTTTTTCTGTCCGCCCACCTCTAGACAGCTGGGTGCCCTTTATTGACATTTGTGTCTGTGCCTCTGCAGGAAATCCAGGCTTGCCCATAGGCAGTCTGCCACAACTGCCTCTGCTCTGTGCCAGCTCCTTAGGAATCTACCTGCAGTCCCCTCCACGGCCGGGCGGAGTCTGTACTTAGTCATTAACCAGTCCTTTTCAGCCCGGATTTTATACTGTTCAGAAGGCAAACAGGTTCTTTCAGTAATACTCCCATTTATTCATTCATTGCTATCCAATCAATAATCTAGTCTGTGTCAGTCAAATCATTTTCATTTATTCATTCCACAGATGCTTTACTATGTGCCTAGAACTGTGTTATTATAGGTTCAGGAGATGCAAAATGAATGCACAGTGATGTCTGCCTTCAAGAACACTATTTTAGTGAGTGTCTCTTACAATGTCACCCGGGAAGTGCCGTGATGAAGGAAACACCATGTGTTAGGGGACCTGCAGCTGGCAGTATTCAAGGCAGGCAAAGCTTTGCTAGACAAGATTGCCTGCAGGCTCAGTTGATTCAGTTGTGTCCAACTCTCGACGATTCTATGGTCTGTAGCCTGCCGGGCTCCTCTGTCCATGGGATTTTGCAAGCAAGAATAGTGGAATGGGTCGCCATTTCCTCCTCCAGGGGATCTTCCTGATCCAGGGATCAAACCCACGTCTCCTGCATCTCCTTTATTGCAGGCAGAGTTTTTACCACTGAGCCACCAGGGAAACCCAAAATCACACTTGAACAGTTCTTGACTGCTAAGGAATTAGCCCAGGGAGGGGTAGAGAATGGTGTTTGAGGTCAGCAGAGTGAATGAAAGAGTGAGTCAGTGTGTTCTCATTTGTGTTTGAGTCTGCAACCCCATGGACTGTAGTCTGCCAGGCACCTCTGTCCATGGGATTCTCCAGGCAAGATTACTGGAGTGGGCTGCCACTTCCTACCTTGGGGGATCTTCACGACCCAGGGATCGAACCCACGTCTCTTCAGTCTCCTGCAAGGCAAATGGATTATCTACCACTGCGCTACCTGGGAAGCCCTGAGGTTGGAAGGAAGCAGGGTTAATGAGGAAGACCCTGGAAGCAGTGAGGGTGTTGGAGCAGGAAGCCAGGGGAGCTTGGACTGGGCTCTGGCCCTCGTTGCTGAAGTGCCCCAAGGGCACAGGGACCAGTCAGTGTGGTCCCTCTGCTGGGACATCTCACTGCATCCCAGGAATGGATCCAGCTCTGACCATGACCTCCTGACAGGGGTTGCCTGCCGCGCTCTGGGTACCACCTCTGTGCATGCCACTTTCACATAGGGCTTACCTCTGTTATTTGTAAAATGTCTTAGCAACGTGCAAGAGCCTCACCATCCTCCAAATTGTTGCATTGTCTGTGCAGATAATTTCTGAGAACATTTTCTGGCTTCAAACAATTCTGTATTCTGTTGGGTGGCATCCTCCTCCAACCCCGCCCCCGCCGGATATGCAGATAGATGCCTCTGAACATGCTGTCTGGATCTGAGGAAGAAAGATAATTATTTGTCTTTCTCATAAGGAAAAGCTAATTACTAGAAGGAATCCCAGCATAATTACACAGTTAGGCTTCGTGTCTCTGTACACATCGCTTCCTGACAGAAACGTCCTGGTTAGCCTGTAGCCATTTGGAGGAGGGAGCAATCATTTCTGGTTCTTTCTGTCTTCCCCACACTGTTGCTCGCCCCTGACAGATGGCCCTTTAAGGCAAGTGAATAGAGTTAGGTGCTTGAGTGATAGGAAGTGGAAGGCACTGCCTTCCAGGTGGTCTGTCCGCACTGTAACCTACTAAGGGAGTTATAGAGGGTTTGGCAGGCAAGTTGTGGCGCTCAGGGAGGCATGTCACTTGTTCGGGGTCTCTGCCTGTAAGAGTTAAGACTTGAAGGACACCTCTGCTGGTCCGGTGGTTAGAACTCAGAGCTCCCAATGCAGGGGGCCAGGGTTTGATCCCTGGTCAGGGAACTAGATTCCTCATGCCGCAGGGAAGACCCAGTACAGTCAAATAAACTTTAAAGAAGGTTAAGAGTTGAGATTCGAAGCCACGCCTCTGATGGAAAGCTCGCCTTTTCCCCCAGGACGGCCTCATTGTTGGGTGTTGACTTCATGCTGGGGGCCCCATGCAGGGTGACCAGGAAGGGGAGGAGGAACCTGTGTCTCCGTGTGGGCTGGCCTGGCTACCTGTGAGCTGGAGTTGAGGGCTGGCCTGGGGCTGGGCCAGGGAAGGAGGGAAATGCTCAGTGTGACTAACACTTACTGTGTGTTCATGGATAGGGGCAGTCAGGGAGGGTGGGATCATGGGTGTGGTCCCCAGAGTGAGAGGTCTCACCAGGAGGCCTTCCTTCCCCTGCAGCCCCATCCACTCCCAGGAAAGTGATGATCCACTGACAGGGAGGGAAACCTCCACAGGCCTTGAGGTCTGCATGGTTTTCTCCACAAGGAGGAACAGGCCAGGAGACAAAGTGAGGATCTTCCAAGAAGGAGAAGAGTTCAGCAAAGGCCAGTGTACACGGTGCCAGAAGTGAGGAAAATAGAGGGTAGGCGCCATTCTGCTGAGTGAGTGATGATTGCTGACCATTATCTTGTAGACCCATGGCCACCTCTCATATGGGAAGGGAAGGGGTTAAATCAGGGGATTTAAAATCTTCCTTCCTATTTTGACTGTGCATCAACATTTAAAATATATTTAAAAATTTATAACACTGTTGGGACACGTCTACTGAGGATCTTGACCTCTTTGTACCCTTTGATCAAGTGATTCCACTTCGTCATGTCTTTCTAAAGGCAATCTACAAACAGGCATGTTTACTATGGTGTTGTTTATAAAAGAGACAAATTGGGAATAACCTAGAGATCCAACAGTAGGGGGTTCACTATGAATACAGTTCTCTTATACTTTTTATCATTTTATATTGTTTTTATAATAAAAACAATAGATTTTTACACAATTATTAAAGATATGTTTATGAAGATTTTATAAAAACAGAGGGAAATGGTCATAGCGTAACATCAAGGGATATATTATTGCACATTTAGCCATGATTATGAAAAAACACCATCTCATAGGGCAGCAGACACCCAATTACACATAGAAACAAATCTAGAAAGAAGCATTCATGGTGGTCTTCTTTGACTGATAGAACTCTAAGGGCTTAAAAAATTGATGTGACTTTTCTAATAGGAGTGATAAATATTATTAATATGTTTTAAAAATGAAAACATAAACAATGGCAACAAAAAGAACAACAAAACCTCCAGTGCCAGGGCCAGATGGTTCCGACTCCTTTTCCAGCTCTTGGTGGTTAACACTTGGCCCCATGACCTGGAAGATGGCAGCTCCAGGTGTCAGAAGCGTGCTTGCCCCCACAGCAACTGTGCTGGGAAGCAGTTGAGACAGTGGTGGTTGGTGGGGGTCAGATCTCAGCCTAAAGGGCAGGTGTCTGGGTGAAATCAACTCCTCAGAGGCTCTACAGGAGGAACCCAGGGGTAACAGTGAGCCCTGGGCATCTGTTAGGACCTGCAGTACCCAGCTCTGACTCGAAGAAAGTTGTGAAAGTCTATCTCCCCAGGGTTTTGTGAAATGTTAGCATGGCTTGACGTCCTTTCCTTCAACTTCCTCGGAAACAATGGAGACTGTTTTCACAGCAGAGCCTAGACCAGGGGTCAGAGAGTCAAGCTCAAATCCTACTTCTACTTCTAATTTCTTCTGCGATCTCGGCTTTCGTCCATCAGAAAGGGAATTACAACACAGATCCCAGAGACATAGGCACAGAGATTTTTGTGAGGATCAGTCAGCAAAGTGCCCAACTCCAAGAAGGGCCTCTGCTCGAGGTAGCTCACGTTTGGAGGTTTCTTCTTAAGTGACTGGCGCTGCTCCTTCCTTTATGAGTGAGAAATGTGTATCTGGTGGCGAGCTCTTGCTGTGATGATCCCAATTTTAAACTGGCCAGTTTGGTTAATGACATGGCCTAGCAGACAGGCCTCATTGTGCGAGCAAGCACTAAATTAGTTCTGCACAGGAGATTGTTCTACTGACATCCAGCCCCGACGCCCGTGAGAAGGTCCCCCTACCCGCAATGCAAAGCCGATGGCCAATTGTTGCATTCAACCAGTGGACAGTTTCACAAAATCTGCGATCTGGAGGCAAACCAGGTTTTCCTGTGACTTGTACGGCTCCTGGGAGGGTGAGCTTCTGTGCCCCTCTGCTCTGATCTCTCACCTGCCTGGCACTGCTCAGGGCATAGTTTTAGATTCCTTGGACAGAAGGGGAGTCTCCCTATTGTTGCCGAAGAGGGATTTCACAAAAGCTGATGATACATATTTTCTGACCAGATGGCTCCGAGAGGCTCTGGGAGCCCCAAGATGACCCAATAATCTGGAGGCTTAGATGGAGAGGATTTGCGAGGTTACGAGGAAGGCTGCGTGTCTAGAAAGACCAGCCTAATTAATACCTGCCATTCCATCACGACAGCTCCAACTGCACGGAGCCTAGAAGGGGATTAGTCTTTACACTTCCCCTTCTTGAAGGTAGACTGTCTTGGGAAGGTCAGATGGTGCGACATTACTAGTCACTGCTGATAGGTTAGGTTGAGAGGGACACGTTAGGAAAGGGTGCCAGCTAGATTCTGAGAAGTAGGGCAGAATAGTAGGGGAGGATCTGCAGACCAGCCTCCTCTGATCCCCTGGGGTTTTCGGTTTCACCCACTTTTAAACAGAATGTAAGTTAAGACATAAAGCAAGATTATGATTAAGGTGGGAGAGAGTTGAGGAAGTCATCTGGAATGAGAGATGGGAGGTATGGAGTGGAGTCAGGGAGCTGGGANCCAGCCTCCTCTGATCCCCTGGGGTTTTCGGTTTCACCCACTTTTAAACAGAATGTAAGTTAAGACATAAAGCAAGATTATGATTAAGGTGGGAGAGAGTTGAGGAAGTCATCTGGAATGAGAGATGGGAGGTATGGAGTGGGGTCAGGGAGCTGGGAGGCATGAAGGCGTGGTGCATGGGAAATGGTGTCTGTGTGTGTGTGTGTGTGTGTGTGTGTGGCTGAATTGATATCCAGAGCCACTTTCAGCCCCAAATAGTTTTCCTTCTTAGACATCAACTCCTGGGAAGGAGTCCAAGGATGGCAGGCGAGTGAAACCATGGTCCAGGTCCCGATCTTTCGCCGTGTCCATCAGCAGGGGCGGGCTCGCCCTCTACCATGGAGACACTGCTTCTGATCTCTCAGTGCCAAAGTCTAGGCTGTCAGAGTCAGGAAGGACTGAGGAAAGAGAATCGAGAACTGCTGCAGAGTCGTATTAATTACCCCACGACTGTTCAGACACCCACATGTGATGCTGTGATCTGAAGACTCCTCATCTCTCCAGGCACCCCCCTCTCCCCACCCGGCATGTCCAAGTCATAATTCTAAGGTGGGGAAGCTAAGGCTCAGAGGGGAAAGTGCCTTGTCCACCTCTAGCCACAGAAAAAAATCAAGCTGAGTCCCTAAGTCTTTGTTTCCTTGACCTCCAGACCCATGCTCCCCTCTGTGTGTCACCCAGCCTCAGATCACACCCCGGGACCGAGCTCCGTGGCGTTTCCTGCCTCATGTGGACAATTGTGAGGATTTATTGTAGCTGGGATTTTGTTTCAAGCCTTTAATATGATTAGCAAACATCAAATATCAAAAGCTTATCTAGTAAACACCTCCCGTCCGTGCTGTGGATGTTATGGTCAGCTTCGTATTGAAGTCGAGTCGCATTTCAAAACAGATGCAATTTCAAGAGGCCAGGGCAAGGCCGCCCACATCTGCGGGCTGTGATCTTTCGTGTGCAGTAAATGGCATTGTTGGAGAGCTCGGCTGTAAAACATCAGCCTGGTCAGCAGGACCGGCTCACAATGCCTGGAGCTTTCCGGGGGATTTTAAAAATGCAGTTGAGCACTCCGAGTCTGGCGGGCTGTCTGCCGGGGCAAGGACCAGCCGTCCACTGAGGACTGGGATGCTCAAGTCTAGTATTTATTATTTTGACCCAAATTCAAATAAGCTTATTAGGAGCAGCAGGGTTTCCAGGAGTGATGCTGGTGGGAGTAAAGGGAGAGCATTTGTAAAATAAGATGACTGTGTCCTCCCCATCTCTCCTTTTCCTTCCGTGCCCTCGCCTCGTCTCATGACTCAGTCATGTCCAGCTCTTTGCAGCCTTATGGACTGTAGCACGCCAAGCTTCTCTGTCTATGGGATGATTCTCCAGGCAAGAATACTGGCGAGTATGTGTGTGTGTGTGTGTGTGTGTGCACTATGTTGATTCAATCATGTCCTACTCTTTGTGACCCCATGGACTGTAGCCCGCCCAGCTCCTTTGTCCATAGAGATTCTCCAGGCAAGAATACTGGAGTGGGTTGCCATGCCTTTCTCCAAGGGAATCTTCCAGACCCAGAGATCACATCCGGGTCTCCTGCATTGTGGGTGGATTCTTTACCATCTTAGCCACCAGAGAAGCCTGTCCTTGCCCTAGATGTGACATTTAACAACAAAAAAAATTTTTTTTCTTCCCATTTATGGGTAAAAGTGAGGCACAAACCTACAGCATGCTCAGTGCGTGTTTTCCCTTGGTCCATAGGTATCGTGGCTAAATGCAGTGCCTTTCGTGGATATATCCGAACACGAGGTTGGGCTCTGTCTAGGGCCCACTGAGCCCTCCAGCTCCTCTTTGGGATGTTGGCTGTATACATTTGTGTGGATGTGTGTGTGGATGTGAAAATTTAAGTTTGTTGAGTGCTCAGTGATTCCAGTCACGGCAACACAGTCACCGACGTCAGCCGAGTGACATTCACTGTCTACTGCTTGCTTGGGAAGGAGACACTCTATCTGGGGGACTCGTATTTCTCCGGGAGCCCCAGCCCATGGATTCGAATGACCCATTCCAGCTGTTCCGGCAGCAGCTCGGAAGTTTGCTGTAGCCTGGCGGGTGGAAGGGTGGTGTGCACCGTGGAGAATGTGTTCCTAATGGGGCAGCAGCTGGTGTCATGAGAGAAATTGTTCTCTGCTGGTGGGTCGGGCCAGTTTCAGCCACAAACGAAGATTTGCTGCTCCCAACAGGGAGGGGCATTTATCTGTTTGGATTTCTAGAAGCTGATGAGGAGGTGAGAGTGAGCCAATGAGAAAGTGAACCAAAGACTCCATGGAGAAACACAGCAAAGGCATGCTCTGGGCTCGAGTTGGGTCTGAACTGGGCAGATCCAGGTCCCATCTGTGGTCTGTAGCATTGCCAAAGACGCAGGCTACCTGGGCCTCTCAGAAGGAAGCCCACTGGTAGGTGCTGTGGAATCTTGGAGGGGAGAGTAAACAGAGGCAGGGAGTGGGCTTATTGGGATGGGACGATGGCGGGGTGGGGCAGGAAGAGACTGTGAAAGCTGCAGCTTTATCCTCGGAGTCCGCCATGGTCGATGGTTCAGATGATTGGCACTACACGGGCTAAATCCAGTGAAGACTTCATTTTAACTCAGTTTTAAATTTCTTATTAAAGTTATACAGGTGTTTAACTTGAGGGATTCCACAAGGTTTCTTAGAAAAAGCAAGTTCCCCCAGCCTCTCCCCTCATAACCGGCCCTTGTTTCCTTTCTCCAGAGGTGATGGCTTTTAACTCTTTTGGTTGACTCACGTCACTTTCCTCTTCATCTTTCAGTGACATATTTTTTCTTGCTGTGACAGCTTGAGGAATTCTCTACTGGCTTTGCACTAGGGAAGATGAAGATTTAAACTCTTTTGTGACTGTTCTGCTTCTCAACATCTAGTGACACTGCCTTCCTCCTTTACATCACAACTTGGGATTGGGATGAGGAAGAGTGTGGGCTCCCGATGGTCAAGAATCCGCCTGCCAATGCAGGAGACTTGAGAGATGTGGGTTCGATCTTTGGGTCGGGAAGATCCCTTGGAGGAGGAAATGGCAACCCATTCCAGTATTCTCATCTGGAGAATCCCATGGATAGAGGAGCCTGGTGGATTACAGCCCATAGGGTTGCAGAGTCGGACAAGACTGAAGTGACTCATCAGGCATGCACATACAAGGGAAAGGGTACAAGAAACCGAACATGGAGCCTACACACCCTAAGCCAAGGGAATTGTGGCAAATGTGGAGTTTGGAGCTGAATGTATTCATGTAAAAAGTGCTTGGTGCTTGTAGACTTCAAAACCATATGAGATCTTCCATCAGGCAGGGAATCTCTAGAAAAGCTGCATGTTAGGAGAGTGTACATTCTCCAGCTTTCTATCCCTGGTGATGCTGTGTGAAAGAGAACCTAGTTGGATTAGAAACACACTTTCTTTCGAGCCTGGGAGACCCAGGAGAGGTATGCAGGGGGCACATAAATAATGAACGAGCTCTGGCAAATGCATTCGAAGTGAGCCATCTGTTCCTGCTGCTGAACAGACCCATGAAAATGTGATTCTGACCACAAGGTCCTAGAAAAGGAAAGGACTGTTTACATTTATGACAGGCACCGCACGGAGCATTGTGCTTGGCATCAAAGTAGGTGCTCAAACCGTATTTGTCTTTAGTAAATGAAAGCACTCCTTTGGCAGATGGGTAAACTGAGACTCAGAGAATTAAAATGACCCTCTCCGGGTCTTACAGCAGACTAATGGCAGGGCTGGTGGAGGGGAGGTACCCACAGTTCATCTCTGTCTTCTTCCTTACCTTGTAGTGACATATTGAGGACCACTCAGTCAAGAATTGTGTAAAGAAATAAAAAGATGGAACTCCAGTCCCCAAGTCAGAGGAGCTAAGAGTCTTTTTTTTTTTTTTAATAGCTAAAATTTCTGGCAAGAAGTATTTTGTTTTGTTTTAATTTTTTAAAATAAATTATAGTTAATTTACAGTGTTGTGTTAGTTTCAAATGGATAGCAAAATGATTCAGTTATACATATATAAAAGAATCTGGAAAAGAATATATATACAGCAGTAAAGAATCTACCTGCAATGCAGGAGCTGCAGAAGATATGGCATTGATTCCTGGGTCAGGAAGATCCCCTGGAGGAGGGCATGGCAACCCACTGCAGTGTTCTTGCCTGGAGAATTCCAGGGACAGAAGAGTCTGGTAGGCTACAGACCATAGGGTTGCAAAGAGTCAAACGTGACTGAAGAGACTTGGCATGCACCCATTCTTATACATATCATATTTTTTTTTTCAGAATTTTTCCATCGTAGGTTATCAAATACAAGATATTGAATGTAGTTCTCTGTGCTATACAGGGCTTAAGAGTCTTTTTGGGAGACTGTGCTAGAGGCAAAGTTATACAAGATAATTTGGGAAGAGAAAGGAGGCGATGTGAACTCTGATAGGAAGTCTTCTCAGAGGAAGTGGTAATTGAGTTTGGCCAAAAAAGAAGAATACATTTCAGCTAAGAAGAATATGGCCAGCCCTTCATCATGTGAACATGTGACAGAACATGCAGGGTCCACAGGACAGGAAGAGTCTGGTGGCAAGAGGCCAGGGGAAGACTTACATACCTATTCAGGTGAGAGATGACCTGGGCTTCAGTGAGCAGGACAGTAGCCAGGGAATAAGAGAAGGAAGATGGGAGAAACACTTTGGTATAAGAACTGATGTGACTCGGGGATACGCTGGAGGCAGGTGGAAAAGGGAGGACTTAGACTGACTTCCAGGTTCGTGGCTCAGCCCTCCTGGCCGGCAGCACCATCCGCAAGCAGAGAGACCACAAGAGATGAGGGAGGTCTGGGAGGAAAGAGAATGAGTTCGGGTTTGAATCTGTCAATTCGACAGGTAAGTGGAGATGTTCAGTGGGCAGATGCAGTTGAAGGGACGCGCTAAAGAGAGGTCAGAGGCAAGGCTGATGGTTAAAGCTGTAGAAAGAAATGTCAGCGAGGGGTACATGCTCTGAGAGAAGAAGAGCAGTGAAGACAGCCCCGAGGAGCATCGACATGGAAAGGATGGGGAGAAGGGGGATACATGAAGGTGAAAGTGAAAGTCGCTCAGTCGTGGCCAACTTTGTGACCCTATGGACTCTACAGTCCAAGGAATTCTCCAGGCCAGAATACTGGGGTGGGTAGCTTTTCCCTTCTCCAGGGGATCTTCATCCAGAGATATAGGAGGAATGTCTCTCAATGACAGAAAATAGATTTCAGGAAGGAGATGATGATCAGAGTGTCTAATGTAGCAGGAAAGTCTGGAAAGGAAAAGACTGATAAAACCATTGGGTTAGGCAATATGGTGGTAGGCAAGCTTGATGAAGGAGGTGTCAATCAGCTGGTGGACAGTGGGAGCCAAAATTCAGTAGCATGCTGAGCCCTTGGGCAGCAAACTTCTAAGCCTTGTAGAAACTCTGGCTGAGCTTGGGAAGAGAAAGGTTAGTGTTCCTTGAGGATAGCAGTCTGCAGTCCTACCTCCTTGAGACCCACTGAAGAGCTGCCCCAGGTGACTGCTGCTGCTAAGTTGCTTCAGTCGTGTCCGACTCTGTGCGACCCCATAGACGGCAGCCCACCAGGCTCCCCCGTCCCTGGGATTCTCCAGGCAAGAACACTGGAGTTGGGCTGCTATCATCTTCTCTGGCCCTAGGTAACCAGAGGATGGTAAATCCTTTCCATGCAATTCCAGACCAGACTAAAGCCGAGGCAATCTGATGAAAGAATAGGGCCCATTTCTGCTCTCTGGTGACCCTCTGCCCTGGTCACTGTTTTTTCTTTTTACTCCGACTGATATATGTATTTGTGAGCCCCCAGTGGATAACATTTGCTGCTGCTTCTAGTGAATTCACCCAGCATAGACACCGAGTAACCAGAATCCAATGATCATGTGAAACAACTTTTAACTCAGGGGGTCTCCCTCTTGTTGATGGGAAGACAGGTAAACAGTTTCATTTCTATTCTTTAGTAAATCAATGAGAAAAGCCTCTTGTATGTATGGTCCCTAATTCTTGGAAGAGGACCTTGCATTTATTCTTTGGTTGAGAAAAGTAAATAACACAGGCCCCAATAGACCTAAGCGGAAACCTATGTTAAAAGAACTTCAGATTGTTTCTTTCATAAGACGTTTAGATGCCTGATAAATAAAAGATATCTGTTTTCTACAGATTATTTCCAGAATTTTGCTCTTTTTATAGTTTCCATCGTGTTAGTATTAATCACTCAGCTGTGTCTGATTGTTCTAGACACTTTGGACTGTAGCCTGCCAGGCTCCTCTGTCCATGGAATTCTCCAGGCAAGATACTGGAGTGGGTTGCCATTCTCCACTCCAGGGGATCTTCCCAGCTCAGGGACTGAATCCTGCATTGCAGGCAGATTCTCTACCCTTTGAGACACCAGGGAAGTCCATGGTTGGTGGTTGGAAAGTCAGTTCTGACTTAAAGTCATTTAAACATTTTCATTAAAACTCTGCTTTTCCAAAAATATTGTTGAGAACTTGTAGTATTCATGTCAATGAAACAAAACCAATAGCGCATGAGAAAGCAAAGAGAAGACATGAATCTTTTATGTGGGAAAGATAGAAAAATATTGCCAGTAATTGGGATAACATAGTAATTGCATGTGAACAATGTTTTTAGCTATGAGCATTTTGATCTCAACGCAAAATGTGTTGGCTAAATTGTACGATTGTCCACGTCAAAATCACATAGAAACATGATCAGTAATTATGTAGTTGTGGATTTAGATGAAAGGGTAGAGCTCATTTGGAGGATCTGAAGCCCCCAGGTACTGGTGTCAGGCTTCGTGAAGAGATGTACGTCACTTTTCTGATTCACCTGCTTTATTTCACATATGGGGAAACCGAGGCCAAAGAGATGAATACATTGTCAGTTGTCATCCAGTTGATTGGTTGGTGAACCAGGACTAACTTCTGAATCTTCCACCTGCTTTTCTATCTACAGTGATTTCATGACTTTTAAAAATTTATTATCAAAAAGGCTTTTCAGTTTCATAAAATTCACTAAAAATTGGTCAATTTCAAAGAAGTGAATGACAACCCACTCCAGTACTTTTGCCTGGAGAAAATCATGGACAGAGGAGCCTGGCGTGCTATGGACCATGGGGTCACAAAGAATCAGACATGACTGAATTATTACCATTTTCACTATCCAGAGATAGGTCCTGTTAGCATACAAAACACTTACATACATATATACACATACAGTTTATAGATTATAAATCGATTTTTGCTTTTTTATCTTAAAAATACATAAGTATTTTAAGATTAGGTTAAAAACATTTTGCCAAGACATTAGGAATATTCTTATAAGTGTGATTTTTAACTGTAGCCTACCAGGCTTCTCTGTCCATGGGATTCTCTAGGCAAGAATACTGGAGTGGGTTTCCATTTCCTTCTCCAGGGGATCTCCTGACCTAGGGATACGAACCCAGGTCTCCCGCATTGGAGACAGACGCTTTAACCTCTGAGCCACCAGGGAAGACCATCATATGGATATATCACATAATGAACCTACCTGAAAGATTGACTTTTTTTTTTCTTTTCTAGGTAAAATCTCTTTAAAGACATGTGTGTTAGCCTAACCATTTGAGGGCAGGCAAAACTACCTCAGAGAAATTTCTAGCTTGAAGAGCTTGGCTTTCCTCCCCACAGGTGATATGTGGGCACGATGGACCCTGAGTTTCACGTTCCCCAGAGTGGCTTCCATTAATTTCATGCTTTCTGCCTCTGAGGATGGGAGGATGTCTCATTTCAGCTTCATTTCCACATCTTGATTTGCTCGACTTGGCTCTCTGTACCAGAAACCCTCCGCGTTTCTTCCCAGTCTGCTGAGGAAAAAAGGGAAGGCTGCGGACTCTTCCAGCATGGTGAGTAAAGCCCCTGAAGGGGGTTCACATTTACCAAAGAGAGAGATTCTTTGAAATTTTACAATGGCAACATGAAATCAATTTCTATAAGACTAACAAATTAGGAAAGAATGAGGAAGGATGTTCAGAGAAATGACCTCAGGTCATTGCCAGGTCCTTAAAGTGCTTCTGAATCATCAAAGAAAGATTGCTTTACTGCCAGCATGGTTATAATGTCAGGTTCAATTTATTATGTCTGGATGCCTTTAAAATTAATCATTTAAATATAAGAATTTTATTATTTATTTATGATCTATACCCTTCTTACTTCAAACGTGAATCAAAAACAGTATGCTATATATATATATATATATTATTTATTTATTTATTTGTATTTTTGTTAACATAAAATGTCCACTGTGTAGGCAGTAATGGCAACAATCTCCTGCTCTACCACATTCACCTTCTGAATTTTTTCTCTTTAAAGGCAACCAGTTTCAGCACTTTAAGGTGGTTTTTATAAGATTTATTTTCATTTTCTGTGTGCTTGTATTAGTATTTTTAAATTTATTGTTACTGGGCATTATCCATATTGACTGCTGGTGCACCTCTGGTTGATTACCATGTGTTACTGATTCTTGGAGGAGGAAATGGCACTCCACTCCAGCATCCTTGCCTGGATAATCCCACAGACAGAGGAGCCTGGCAGGCTATAGTCCATGAGATGGCAAAGAGTTGGACACAACTGAACACGCACACTGCATTGATTCTAGCTGGAGCATAAGATATTACACAAGCAGAAATCAAGAAAAAAAAATATCCTTAACCTTCAGGTTACGTAGCTTTAGTCACCTTACTTCACTTTTGTCACCTTGTGGATTTTAATCTCTTGTAACTACATCCTTCACATTTTCTCTTCCTATCCTCCTAATTTAATTACTTCACAATTTGTAGTTAAATCGATGGTTAGTGTTTACATTTTTCTGTGAAAACATTGTTCACTTATAAGACGAGTACTGTATTAAGAAAACTTTCCTTTTCTAATATAATATTTTGGTTTCTACTAGAGTTCATAACTCTTTATGTAGGACTTTGTACATATTCTTAACTATTTTAATCTTTAAGTTATATCAAGAGGGTTTTTTTTTTGCAAGAGCTTACATCATCAATCGCATTTTCCCACCTGTAGAACTCTGTCCCATAGCAGCTTGTCATCTACTTCAGTCTGGATTGCCTTTTAAGCTTAATACACAGAGTGATCCTGGGACATAGTGGACTATGTGTTAAAACATATTCACTATCCTCTCCTGGATGAGGATTCTATTTCTGCCTCCCGTTGATATCAAGCTTGATCTTGTAACTTGCCGAGGAAACGTGAGTAGAAGTGGCATGTGTATGTATCACTTCTGAGAAGAAATTTTAGAACCAGAGTGTGGTTTGCTATGATTTCTTTTATCCTCTGCCACGATGGCTGTCAACATTTAAGATAAAAGATGCTCCATTGAGTTAAATCTGGAGTAAGGACAACATGGAACAGAGCCATAGCCAACCCACAGAAGATGTGTAGCAAGAAATAAACCTTTGTAAGTCCCAGCATGTAAGCTAGCCTGTTTTGTCTGAGACATGTGACTTATCAATACTGCCTTTCTCTGCTGTTAAAGAGTCTACAAACAATACATGCTGGAGAGGGTGTGGAGAAAAGGGAAACTTCTTACACTGTTGGTGGGAATGCAAACTAGCAAAGCCACTATGGATGACAGTGTGGAGATTTCTTAAAAAACTGGAAATAGAACTCCCATATGACCCAGCAATCCCACTGCTGGGCACGCACACTGAGGAAACCAGAATTGAAAGAGACACATGTACCCCAATGTTCATCGCAGTGCTGTTTACAATAGCTAGGACATCGAAGCAACCAAGATGTCCATTGGCAGATGAATGGATAAGAAAGCTGTGGTACTTATACACAATAAAATATTACTCAGCTGTTAAAAAGAATGCATTTGAATCAGTTCAAATGAAGTGGATGAAACTGGAGCTTATTAAATAGAGTGAAGTAAGTCAGAAAGAAAAACACCAATACAGTATATTAATGCATATATATGGAATTTAGACAGATGGTAACTATGACCCTGTATGTGAGACTGCAAAAGAGACACAGATATAAAGAACAGACTTTTGGACTCTGTGGGAGAAGGCGAGGGTGGGATTATTTGAGAGAATAGCATTGAAACATGTATATTACCATGTGTGAAATAGATCACCAGTCCAGGCTTGATGCATGAGACAGGGTGCTCAGGGCCAGGGATGGGGAAGGAGATGAGAGGGGGGTTCAGGATGGGGAATACATGTATACCCATGGCTGATTCATGTGAATGTATGGCAAAAGCCACTATAATATTGTAAAGTAATTAGGCTCCAACTAAAATAAATAAATTAAAAAAATACTGCCTTTCTGTTGTTCTTAATTTGCTTATTCCCTTGATCTACCTCTTTCACCTACCCACCCACTTTATCCATCTATCTCTAATCATTTAATCTCTCATTTTGATGGCAGATAATGCATGCTAGCTTCTTAAGAAATGGTGTATGAGATGTAAAATTTTTGAGTTCTTGCATAATTTTTTATTCTTTATTATATTTCTACATCATTTAGCTACTTTGGCTGGGTATAAATATTTATATGGACAGTCACCGTTTTCCTGAAATTGAAAGCACTGTCTCTCTCTCTCTCTTTTTTTTTCCCCAATATTCTGTGTTACAATTGAAAAGTCTGATGACATTTCTTTGGATAGAATTTAAATTTTCTTCCCTGGAAGCTTTTAAATATTTATTTGTCTCAGTGTTTTGGAACTTTACCCTGATGGAACTTACTATGGATGTTTTTTTCATTCTTTTTTGAATCCTGGAGCTCAAGTCCTTTCCTCCTAGGATTTTTGTTTTTGGAAATATTTTTAAAACGCTTTAATAATTTTTTTCCCTCTCTTTTCTCTTTCTGCAAATAATATTAGTTAGGAGAATGTAATGGCACCCCACTCCAGGATTCTTGGCTGGAAAATCCCATGGACGGAGGATCCTGGTGTGCTGGAGTCCATGGGGTTGCTAAGAGTTGGACATGACCCAGTGACTTCACTTTCACTTTTCACTTTCATGCATTGGAGAAGGAAATGGCAACCCACTCCAGTGTTCTTGCCTAGAGAATCCCAGGGACAGCAGAGCCTGGTGGGCTGCCATCTATGGGGTCGCACAGAGTCGGACACGACTGAAGTAACTTAGCAGCAGCAGCAGCAGCAGATGTTAAATATTCTGGATTGACCCTGATATTTCACCTTTTCTGTTCAATTTTCCAACTCTTTCCTATTAAATAAAATTTAGAAGATTATTTGTATTTCTATTCTTTTTATTGAGCTTTCTATTTTTGCTAATTTAAAATTATTCAAAGGAATATTTTATGGGAGAATATAGAGAAGATGAATTTGGGGATCTAAATCTACAATATTTTTCCTTCTATTTACAATGTTGTGTTAGTTTCTGACATATAGCAAAGTTATCGATATATATATATTTCAGATTCTTTTCATTATAGCTTATTACAAGATTTGGAATATAGTTTTCTGTGCTATATAGTGGGACCTCATTTATCTGTTTTATATATAGTAGTATCTGTTAATCTCTTGTTCCTAATTTATCTTTTCCTCCAAATCCACTCTACTTAGCTTTCAAATTTGTATGACTCCTGAAGTCACTGAGTTTAGTGTCTTCCATCACCACTCCCACCTCCAGTTCAACAGAGGAAGATGATTATTCCCAGAAAGGAAAAGGACTTTTCCAAGGTAATGTAGCAGCATCACTTCTTACTTCCAGTCAGTTGTTTTTTCATCATCATATTCTTCCTCTTCCTCTGATCACGACTAAAAGTTTATCTCAATTCTAACTCAAACTAAAGTATATTTTAAATTAGTTTCTGAATGCAAGTGAACACTGAAGACGGGCTGGGGCACATTAAAAACTGGGCACTTAAGGTAATGGTAAGCAACCATCACTCAGGAGTATGCAAGTTCAGGTTCTCTCCTGCCTCTGACTTACACTCTGATTTTGGCAAGTCATTTTAACTCTTCAGACTTTGGAGTCTTCATCTATAAACTGAAGACACTGGGGTCATTCATTACTTTTTAAATTATATTCTTCTGGGCCCCCTGAGTTCTATAGGGTCTTGGGCCTCCGTGGCTTGGGGAGGGGGCTGAAACAGGGAAGGGGAAGCAGGGTTCTGAGCCTTCCCTTTATTTTTCATTTTAAATCTTTTGGCTGTGCTGAGCAGCATGTGGAATCTTTGTTCCCTGACCAGGGATCGAACCTGTACCCTCTACATTTGAAGCATGGAGTCTTAACTTCTGGACTGCCAGGGAAATCGTTCACTCTACTTCAGCCTGAGAAATTGGACTTGGATTTGTTTTCTACATTTGCTTTCACGTAAGCTTTTCCTGCAAAAATGAGATTCTGTGACTAAATATTTGAGAACCACTGGGCCAAACTTCTCTGGGGTTTCTTGTGGCTTTTCTGTTTCTCTGATTAGAGACGTTCTCTCAGGGACTCCGTTAGACAGGCTTAAATTTATATGCTGTCAAGCTCACTGGAGTTCCTATAAATTAGAATACACATTGAGATAATTACCATTCTGGAATTCTAAGCACTTAAATACAAGTCAATCCTTATAACCCCCTTTTAAACCAATTGCCTCACTGCAGACATGGTCACTCAATATATATTATCGAATGTCAATAAAACAGGAAACTTGATCCTGCCATTTCCCCGATTAGATAGTACAGACGGGTTAAAGCCAGCATCGCTTAGCCGTCATTCTGTGATGGCAGGGTCTGGCTTCTCTTTGCGGAGTTGTACTCTGGTTGTCGGGCTGGGAACAGAGGCGCCCAACTCCGTCCACCCCCTCAGCTCTGGAGGGTCACAGACTAGACCAGCTTTCGGTCTCTTTGGGGAAGGAAACATTTTCTGTTTTCTTCAACCATGTTCACTTCCCATGAAAGGAAATAGTAGATCTAGGCCAAACGCTACTGTTAAATGGCAGAGCTGGGAGTGAACAGATCGGATCCTGGGCTTAAGGAAGCCAAGGTCAGTGGTGCATCCCAGAGGGACAGAGAGATGGCTTCTCCAGGGCACACCTGCTCTGAAAAAGAGCCTGTTGACTTGGGGGACCGAGCCAGAGAATGGATTTAGGACTCTGGGAAATCAGAATGACCTTTCTAGAAAGCCCGTCAAGATTATGTATTGGAGAACTTCCCTGGCAGTCCAGTGGTTAAGACTTCACCTTCAGTGCAGAGGGAGCCGGTGTGATCTCTGGTTGGGGAGCTATGATCCCACAAGCCCTGTGGCCAAAAGACGGAAACATAAAGTAGAAGCAATATTGTAACAAATTCAACAAAGACTTTAAAGATGGTCCACATGGAAAAAATGTGATGGAAACTTCTCATTGGATACGGGGCAAAATTAGAGCCCAGAGAAGGGGCACCTTTTGTCCAGGGTCACCCACAAATCAGTACTTCCTCTCTCCCTGTCTGCCTGTGTGAGTCCTTGGGCATCCCTGAACAGTGATGAGGCATTTCATTCAGGTAACAGACAAGGAATGTGTTCTGGAAGGGTGACCTTGAGGAAGAATGGTGAAGGGATGGGAATTTTCAAATGTGGGTCATTGCTCAACCCGCCGAAGCCAGCGTCCCAAACCCAGACTAAGGAAGCCAAACCCAGACTAAGTTCATCACTAGGTGACACACTGGACCCTACCCAGGAAGGACCAGGGACTTCACAGAGTATGCAATGTATGTGGGATTTCTCCCCATCTCCCCTGGCTCTTGTCCCACCCTAGGCTGTCCCTGTTGCTGTTTATCTTGAGTTAAAAATACTATCACACCCCAAAAACTTGGTCCTTGGGCCACCTCGGTTGTGTTTATTCCTGATAGAGAGAGCATCCTGCCCTTTTTTGAGCCTGTCTGTGGCACTTCTAATGACAGGGAGCTCACACGTATCATTGTCTTCTGCAAATAGTCATTCAATTAACGATCATCCACAGAGAGAAGAAGGCTCACTTCCAGCCTCGGGCCGTGGGCTTTCAGTTTCAGGAAGATGCAGATGAAATAGAGCCATCACCAGCCCCTAGGACAGTCTCAAGAGGGGTGGCTGTCCTCTACAATTGCTGCTGGGGAGCAGTTTACCCTGGAATCCAACATACCATTCCTAAATTGACAATTTCATTTCCCTCCCAGCCCACCCCACTGCCCTAAAGATCTGCTGAAACCCCAAGTTCCATCTGAGAAGGCAGCAGGATAATAGGTGAGTTCCATCCATCAGTCAGCGATAATAGTCACAGACACTCGCGTTGCCTTTTGTCTGCTGGTTTCCCTGAGGATGCAGGCTGGGGACCTGGGGTATTTACACTGCCTTTGTGTGTGTGTGCTTTTAAAAATCAGCCCTCTTGTTTACTTTCCGGCCTTCACCCAGGCTGTTTACTACCTTTGGAGGGGCCCAGCAACTAAGTCAACATGCATGAAGACCCGACATCAAAATGTCATAATACGAATGAGCAGGATTCAGAAAGGCCAGGGACACTGGCTGCTCTTTGGGTCCTGTTTAGTCTGAGGGTAATGAAGAGCTCACAGATGACCTGATTTCATTAAACTAGGTCAGATTCCGCTGAAAAGCGGCTATGATTCTCACCCAGTTATCCAGCAAGCCCTCCCCTCCCTCTACCACCTCCCCCACCTCGGGGCTCGAATGCTTTCTGGGAATTAACGCTGAGTTTTGTCAATACAGTAGCTAAATCTCCATGGAATAATTGGACCTTTCCCCTTGGGTTCTGTTTGTGCAGTGGCGAGGCTGGGCCCGGTGAGGGGAGGGGTATGGAGGTCTGGCGAGCTTTAATGTTGCCTTTTGGAGGAACGTTCCCTGCGGGATCCTGGACCTATGATTCAGCTGTAGCAGATTGCTCTCGAGCCAAACATTCTGAGTTCCAGCATCTTATCTGAGGGCTGTATTGACAGAAGCAGCTGAACCGACTCAAAGAGGAGTTACCATGCACACAAGGCTTTCAGCGTGTGCAGTCTCCCCAAGAACAGCCTCAGAAATCTCGCCGTGGGGAGCAGGAAGGGGATTCGTCTGAGGGTGAAGGCGGGTAGCAGGGGTGTCTGCAGCCCCGTCCTCCTCCTCTGGACTCTGGAGGGAAACACTGGGTCAGTGGTGAGCACTCTGGGCTGGCAGAATTCAACTCATCCACAGAGAAGAAGGCATTTCTAGGGATTAGAATGGAGCAGAGATGGACAGGCTGTCTGTCAGATGCGATTGCTTTTTAGACTCTATTAAGCATCCACTCTGTTTCAGGCCTCTGTTGGGCACTTCATCTACTGTTTCTCTGAGCTCACAGCATCTCAGTGGAAGAGAAGAGAGAAGAAAGCAGAGTGTTAGACATTGTATGAGACTTATTTGGGGAACTGAAGCGAATCTGTGACAGAATCAGGATTTGAACCTGGATCGTTTTGTGCTCATGTGCTTTCCACAGCCCTCAGTATCTCTACTCCCCGCCCCCCACCCCGCCCTTCACCCCACACTCCTTGCCTCATGAGCATTTCTGGGATCCTCCAGAGGGGATTCCTGTATGGAGGGTGAATCATGCATCCACAGAGGCTGAGCTAGATGCTTCCTTCAGCAAACTTTCTCCAGGAGAATCATGAGACTTGAAAAGTTCAGATAACTTGTTCCCAAAGAATCTGAGGGGAAGATTCTTGGAGACAATTTCAGAATTTCAGAGTATTCTCACCTCCTGCTTGTCCAAGTCTCATCCTTTCGGATCCACCTCTTTCAGGCAGTTTTTCCTGCCATCTCAGGCCTGCAGAGTCTCTTGTCAGGAGCATCCACCATACGGACCTGGCAACTTTCTCCCTGGAGGACTGAGCTTACTGGGGCAGGGCACTCTGCTTCCTTGGCGGTGGATCTGATCTCCCTGAGGACTGGCCTGGATTCTGGACATCCAAGTCCGACCAAGCAACAGGTAAAGCTGTGAATGCTCAGTTGGTTTCTGATGACAAATTGGGTATCACTTCTCACTTCCATAGAACAGGAGAAAGAAATGTCTCCCGAACAGACCCTGGCATTTGAATACACGGGATGGTTTAATCTCTGCTTCCGTGAACGCTTGATGGTGTCACTTTCCTGGACCTCCGTATTTTCTTCTTTATAAAGGAGGTGATAGCATACATCTTACAGAGTTATGGTCAGGCTCATATGAGATCACGCATGTAAATAGGCTCAGTGGACTGTAAAGTGCTGGGTAGATGTGAACAATTCCCCTAGGGCTGCAGAAACCAATTTGAGCTAACTTAAGCAAAATGGGGAAATTATTTTAAAGAGAGGGCTCAGGGATTTCTCTGGTGGTCTAGTGGTTAAAACTTCACCAACCTATGTAGGGGATGTGGTTGGGGAACTGAGATTCCACATGCCTTGTGGCCAAAAAACCAAAACATACAACAGAAGCAATGTTGTGGCAAATTCGATAATGACTTAAAAAATGGTCCACATCAAACAAATATTCAAAGCCAAAAAGAGAGAGAGAGAGAGAGAGAGAAAGGGCAGAGGGTGGGTGGTGGGTGGCCTCAGAGGTAGCACTCTTGAGCCTCAGGAAGAACTGGAATCCAGGACTGCAAGACCTTGTGAAATCCAGGCAGGCTACTTGGTCCTTTATATTTGCTCTTCCCTGTGTATATGCTTCTTTCTCTTTCTCAGTTTGCCAGTCTCCACAGCACAGAAGAAAGAGGCCCCAGATCTGAATTTACATGTCAGAAGATCCAGTCTCAGCAGGAGAGTCCGTCTTTCTTTGTTTTTCTCTCTCAATTCAAAATTCCTGAGTTAGGACATTGTGCATGCGTGTGTGTGTGTATGTGCTCAGACGTGTCAGACTCTGTGCGACGCTATGGACTGAAGCCCGCCAGGCTCCTCTGTCCATGGGATTTCCCTGGCAAGAATATTGAAGTGGGTTGCCATTTCCTTCTCCAGGGCATCTTCCCAACCCAGGGATCGATCCATCGTCTCTTGCGTCTTCTGCATTGGCAACTGGATTCTTGATCACTGCCCACCTGGGAAACCCATGAGATGGGACAAGGATTGGCCCAATCTGGTCAGGTTATTAGTCCTATTACTATCTATGGCCCAAGGGATAGAGTTAGCTTGTATAGGGAAGATATGGGGGATCTTTGCCCTATGGTTATGTAGCGGGAGTTCTAGAGAAGAGGTGAGGAAGTTGCTGGTTCCTGGGCTGGATAGGCATCTCATACGTATCCATTGTACTTGTTCTGATTGTCTAAAGCTGCATAAAAAAATGCCCCTTGACGCAGAGGTTTATGACAATCATTTATCATGCTCTCTGATTCTCTAGGTGAAGAATTCTAGCAGAACACAGAGGGCATGGCTTGATTTTGCCCTGCTATGTCTGGGGCCTTGGCTGCCTGACTCAAATACTGGGGCTGGAATCATTTGGAAGGCTTGTTTGGTCATGTAACGGGCAGTTGATGCTGGCTCTTGGCTGAAGGTGGTGCTTCGTTTCTCTTCGCATGGGCATCCCCATGTGGACTCTCCTTGTGGACTGCTTGGGCTCCCTCACAGCATGGTGGCTGGGTTGCCAGGGTGAGCATTCAAGAGTCAGGCTGAAGTTGCATCATCTTTTTGACTTGGTCTTGAGAGCCACACAGCACCACCACTTGTACACTTTGTATTTCATAGCATTAGTTAGAAGTGAGTCACTGAGCCCAATTTGTGGTCAAAGAGGAGGGAAATTAAAGTCAACATTTTGACGAGAGTAGAGTTAAGACTCTAGAAAAAACACATGGGGGCAGAAATACTGCTGTGTTCTTTTGGGAGCAGGAAATGTAATCTGCCACCACATTCATAATCATTACCACCCTGTTCTAATATAACTTTACAACGAAGAAGCTGGGAGACCTCCTGATAGGTTTGTAGAATTAAACCAGAGGTCTCCCAGACCAATTTGGTTCATGGTGCTTCTAGGCCAAAAGAAATGCCTAACAGTTCTGTTTATTAAGTGGTTATATCCAACAACGAAATAATTATCTCCCCACAATTTAGTTGCCTTTTGAATAACCCCCATCAAGTGAAACACAAGTTCTATTTTAATTTCATTCTTAGCTAATGACAACAAATGGGATGTGTGGGGTACCACACAACTTCTCAGGTCTTGGACTCTGATTGGACACCATCACCTTTACTTCCTGTTCTGTGTGGATCTTCTCACTGTTTATTATCACTGAAGTGAAGAAGTGAAGTGAAAGTTGCTCAGGCGTATCAGACTCTTTAAGAGCCCATAGACTGACTATACAGTCCATGGAATTCTCTAGGCCAGAATACTGGAGTGGATAGCCTTTCCCTTCCCCTGGGGATCTTCTTAACCCAGAGATCGAACCCAAGTCTCCTGCATTGCAGGCAGATTGTTTCCCAGCTGAATCACAGGTGGTTGTTATCATTGAAACCACCCCAAACCCAGCTTTGCAAGGATCTGGTGTCTTTGAAAGGAAGGGAGAACAATATACTGCTGAAACACCGAACAACCTCAAGTTTTGTGTGTTGACAAACAGATGTCAGGAACTGCTCCAAAATGTAAAATGCTTTTCCATGCTCCTAAGAATTTGTTGTGGGCTTCTGGGGTACCTCTGTCCACGGTTTGGGAATCATGAGCTTCAACATTGTAGATCCAGAATTAGAGCCTGATTAATATAAAGTATAGTTTCTTAGCAGATATTCAGCTTCCTGCAAGGGCATTCAGATTTTAATTTTTGGAATACACTGATTCTGGGTAATTCTGGTTTAGTTGATTTGTCCAAACTGATGAATTTTAGGGAACCACTTTGGCTTGCTTTCATACCGTAACAAGTGAGAAATAGTCTCTTTCTCTTCTCTTAGGGGTGGTGAGCTATGAGTTGAATTTGCTTTTAAGACATTGACAATTGCCCTGGAAAATATCATATATAGAAATTGAGGGGACGGCATAGAACAAGGAGTGGGTGTATGTCTCTGTGATGAGACTCACCCAAGTGAGGCTGTACTGGTAGAGAAGGCTCAGCATCACTTCGTTCCAAGCTCAAAGTAGTGTTCTTTCCACCATGCTGTAGGACTGTCCAGGATAAGGTGAAATCTTACGTGAACTGCAAAAAATTAAGGTGAACCCACCCCATTTCTAAACCAAAAGAGTTTCTGCAGCTCCTGAGGCCAAATGAACCTAAGACATTAACATATTGTCCAAGGCCACTTCTTATCTAGTTCAGAACTTTCTATATGACCCCAGTAAGGTCATTTTATAGCTCTTCATTTCTCCTCAGCAATGAGGTGGTAAGGAGTCATTTTTCTCTAAACTTACTTAATCAATTTCAAATGAAAGGGAAGATATGCATGCATTTAAAGGGTCCACCTTCCTGATCTAGAAATACGGCCCAATTTCTCCTTCTCTCTCTTTCTTTGCCTCTTGCTCTCTCTCAGCTTCTTATAATTTTCAGCCAAGACAATGGCAGTCATGTGATGTGACCGAGAAATTGGGCCAGTTAAAAATAGAAGGCGCACTCCACCAAGTTCATTAGAAACTTGAAGTTTCATTGTTGATAGCTGTTAATTTATCTCTGCCTGCCACACGGATGGGGGAGCAGGGCAACAATCACCAATTCTGCAATCCAAAGCCCCCAGCCTCCTCTTCCATCCTGTGGTTCTATTTCCTCCCCTGGCTGAGCATCATCGCTGACACCTGCTTACCTGGGCTCTGATAACCTCCCGTCCTGGTCCCCTGGAACTCTCTCCTCTGGGAGCAGTTGTAACTATGAAGAAGCTGGGTTGACTTCTCTGTTCCCTCAACATCAGCTCTTCTAAATGGAAAATGGGGGTCCCCTGTCTTGTAGATCTAATATTTCACTTGTACCCTGGCACCTGCTGAATTCTAAACACACCTTGGCCAGCCTTGTCAAATAGATAAATATTACAGGTCACAGTGAGACCCACTGGTTCATTACGGAATCAAGTCTTCTCTGCACTTGGCCCTCAACAAATGCACAAGCCCCCATTGTCTGTCCGGCAACGTATCTGCCCCGGCCTCCAGGGTTCACAGTGGAGGGTCCAAGGAAGGCCTGGCCAAGCCCAGCATTCTCAGACCTAGCCCCTCTGAGGGTGGGAAATATTCTTCATGATGCAGTTTGCAAGTTGTTTCATCAGATCTGCTATTTTCACCCTTGTTTTTTTGGATGAGCAGATTGAAGCGCTGACAGGGGAAGTTGTAAGGCTAAAGCTGGAACCATCCCTTTTTAGGTTGAACAATTGTTGTCTGGATCCGTTTTCCTCAAGTAGGAGCAGGGTGTGCATTCCAAGCCAGGGCTCTCCTCGGTGGAGAGAGTGCTAGAGTCTGGGGTGTGGGTGGGTAAATTTAGGCCTGGCCATTCTTTCCAGTGGGCTTCTCAGTTGGCACAGTGGTAAAGAATCCACCTACCAATGCAGGAGATGCAGATTTGATCCCTGAAGGAAACAGCAACCCACTCGAGGATTGTTGCGTGGAAAATTCCATGGGCAGAGGAGCCTGGCAGGCTACAGTCCATGGGGTCACGAAGAGTCAGACACGATTGAGGACACGTGCACACACTGTTCCCGGAAGCAGTGGTGTCAAGGGGTGCTGTCTGTACACCTGCGTCTCTCTGAGTTGGGGTTGATTGGAAAGCAGACATAGCGAGGACTGATGAAGTTTCAAACCCTGGCCTTCCTACCGATGAAGTCGGCTTGTGGAGCTCAGCCTGGTTGTAGTCTGGCCTCCTCACACCCCTGCCCTGAGCTTACACCTCAGGGCCCAGCTGACGATGAGGCGGGCTGCTGAGCGGGGACATTTTGCCCTGTGTTGCCTCATCCCGTCAAACCCACAGAAGAGCTGGAGCTCCAGTTCCGGGTGTGGCAGGCCAGCCGGCCTGAGTGTTCAAGGTTACCCCCCGGGAAGATGGCAGATCACACCAGCTGGGCCGGCTGGGCCTGAGAAGGGCTGAAAGGAACTTGTCCTCCTTCTTCAGGGAGGTGAGTCTTCCCTCACCTCATCCCAGAGTCTTCCCTGCTCATCCCATCCTGGTGGGGAGGGTTCATGGCTTCCCTTTTTGGACAGCAAGGAGGGGCAGCCTCTTGCGTGAACATGTGGGGTTGACGGTCACGTGGCTCTTGGCCCTGGCCTGGGCCAGGGGCACATGGGGGTGTCCTAACGACTGTGTTGAACTCAGCAGAGGGGCTGAGGTGAGCTGTGCAGGCAGCCCCAACCATGAGTGACTCTGAGAAGATTCTCCTGATGGCGCTGAGGCTTCGGAAGCCTGGGCTTCGGGCCCTAAGCCAGGTGAGGCTGTTGTCAGGGGGCAGCTGGCCCCACCTGCTTTCCAAGCGAGTTTCAGGCTTCAGCTAACCACACAGCTGAGTGTCAAGGGGACCCACCCACTTCCCCACCTCCCCCCACCAGAGTTCTTTGGACAGCTTGTCTGAGGGCAGCTGGGAAAGAGTGTTGAACAGGAAGGCCGGGAGGTAGGTACTATCATCGCTTACTTGTGAAATTTTGATACTGATGTCCACCGCCACCTCCCTCCTCTGCCCGGAAGTTGAGTGACAGCCTTCAGTACTAGAGTGTCTGGGAAGGGGTGTTCTGAATTGCATGCTTTGCCCACTGGAGTTGAGAACAAGATGTAGAGGGCTGTTGCTGAGGAGAGGTTCTTAGAGCTCTTCTCTGGTCTCCAGAGAGAAAAGACTTCTTGGACATTCTTGGTGTTTATCAACAGGTCCCAAACGGATTTGTTGAAATAGCATTTCTTCCTCTCTTTTCTTTTTAATATTTATTTATTTGGCTGTACCAGGTCTTATTTGTAGCATACGAGATCTAGTTTTCTGACCAGGGGTCGAACCTAGGTCCCCTGCATTGGGAGCTCAGAGTCTTAGCCACTGGACTGCCAGTGAAGTCCCCGAAATAGCAGTAGCTATATAGTGAGAAAAGCACTTTCTGAGCCATGTTCTCCACACGTATAACGTGGTACCCTCAGTGTGGTTCTAGCTGAGTGATGGTATCTATGGCGCTTACTCTACAGAGGTGGTGGGATGGTGCTTCACCTGTCAGATGGGGACCTTTGCTTGTGTATGTCACAGGATGGTCCCCAGGGGTGAGTAAGCTATGTCCACTGGGCAACTTAAGTGTCACGCTCTCATTCCTACTGGGCAGTAGAGTGTGGTAGTCATGATGGATTGTGGGATTTCCTGGGTTCCGACCCCAGCTCTGCAATTGACTAACTGTGTGACCTTGAGCAAGTTATTTCACCTCTCTGGGCCTCAAATAGCTTATCCATAAAATGAAGAAAATAATTGTGCCATTTTATTGGGTTGATGTGAAGATAAAATGAGGCATTTAAGTGCTAGTAAACACTGGCTGCGCTAATGAACACTGCTATTGGCAAACCATGATTGCTACTGTTATTCCATTTTCTGGAATCTCAGGGCCCTCGGTGATGAGGAAGATGGAGTCTACAGAAGGTTAGAGTGATTTCCACCAACTTACCATCACTGGAGAGGTCTGCAGAGATGTATTTCAGGTGTTAAGTCATGTCCCACTCTCTGTGACCCTATGGACTGGAGCATACCAGNTCTCAGGGCCCTCGGTGATGAGGAAGATGGAGTCTACAGAAGGTTAGAGTGATTTCCACCAACTTACCATCACCGGAGAGGTCTGCAGAGATGTATTTCAGGTGTTAAGTCATGTCCCACTCTCTGTGACCCCATGGACTGGAGCATACCAAGCTTCTCTGTCCTTCATTATCTCCTGGAGTTTGCTCAAACTCATGTCAATTGAGTTGGTGATGTTATCCAACCATCTCATCCTCTTTCTCCTCCTTCTCCTCCCACCTTCAATCTTTCCCAGCATCAGGGACTTTTCCAGTGAGTCAGCTCTTCTCATCAGGTGGCCACAGTATTGGAGCTTCAGCTTCAGCATCAGTCCTTCCAGTGAATAAACAGGGTTGATTTCTTTTAGGATTGACTGGTTTGATCTTGCTATTCAAGGGACTCTCAAGAGTCTTCTCCAGCACTACAATTCAAAAGCATCGATTCTTTCATGCTCAGCTTTTTTTATAGTCCAACTCTCACATCCTAATGTACATGACTACTGGAAAATAAAAAAACATAGCTTATAGTCGATTTACATGTGTTAGTTTCTGGTGTGTAGCAAAGCAATGTTGTGTTAGTTTCTGATGTATAGAAGAATGATTTAGATACACACACATGCATATGTATATATATAATTTTTACCATTATGATTGATTGTAGACGTTTTTCCCCATTTTTGAAATGCAGATCGAATGTAACAAACTTCATTTCCATCTTTGCCTCATCTTTCATAAATGTTGAGAAAAGGCTCAATATCCCCCTTACCATTACCCCTAACTAAAAAGAGATCAAGACCCCCACCTTGGAAAGCTCTGGAGCCCCATAGCCTCTGCCCTACATGCACCATCGTGTCCATTGCCCAACACATGTACAACACAGTCCAGTCAGTTGAAGGCTGAGTGCCCGCCAATTATCTCTATAAAGGAAGGGCTGGGATGAGAGAATGGGAGCAGCCATCATGTCGAGCTTGTGTGATTACAGGTGAAAGGGGAGTCCAGGTGGGAGAATTGTGGGGAACCAGGACAAAGTGGAGCCTGAGGGGTTACGTGACCCATGAGTCCTGCCGGAGGCCGACGGATCCCAGCCCTGACCCAGTGATGGCAGGGGCTGTGCCTGGGGAGTAGAAAGAGCAGGGTGTTGGATGTCACTGAGACCTGGGCTGAAGCAAGGTGGTGGCTCAATCGGCTTTGAACATATAGCTTTTTAAGTCTCAATTTCTTTACTGGTGAAATGAGGCTAATAGAAGGTACCTATTAGAACGTACCTCTGAAGGTAATGCCGATTTAACAATTCAATGAAAATAAGATGCTGGTCTAGGGTTGGCTACACAGCACACAGCAAGTGGTTATCAGATTTTTTTCTTTTTAAATTGGAGTATAGTTGATTTACAATGATGTGTTACTTTCTGGTGAACAGCAAAGTGATTCAGTTATACATATACATATTATGTATGTAATAACATAGGTTTTTATAAGATACTGAATTTAGTTCCTTTTGCTGGACAGTATGTCCTGTTGTTTATCTATTTCATATATAGTAGTTTATTTCC
>SJYV01007883.1:59489-88856 GCA_006410875.1 Neotragus pygmaeus | reverse complement strand
AGAGGTTAGTGCCTGGGAGAACAGAGTCATTGCCCTTGGGTGCAGGCATGATCCTGAGACTTCTTGAATTGATCTGGGCATTCTGCCTCAGAGACACTTGCTACTCAAAGTGTGGTCCCCAGACCAACAGACTGGAATCACCAGGAACTCATTAGAAATGCAGAATCTAAGTTCCTGCTCCAGATCTGCTGCATCTGAAGCTGCATTTCAGCAGGATCTCTTGAATGGATTGACACATGAAGTTTGCAAAGCATTGTTCTAAATCAGAGGTTCTCAAACATAGCTGTGCGTTGTCATCACCTGGGGAGGATTTAAAGATTCCAATGACTAGACAGCATTTCAGGCCAAGGACATCAGGATCTCTGGAGGGTGGGACAGAAGCTTCATTATTTTTCAAGACCTCCCAAGGGATTTCAACTGGTTTACAGTTTTGAGGCAGAGGAGCAAGAATGATGCATTTTCCCCCCGCCATAGAGAACTGACTCCATCTTATATGACGTGATTGTTTCTGAGCATCTTCTCCATCCAGGCATCACCACTGTCCCTGAGACTTCATTAGTGAGGATGGAACATGTTCACGACTGCCTTGCTTTTCAGTCCCAAAGAATTGCTATTCATCCTTCAAATTAAAACACTTATCTTCTGTGATGCATTCTGGGATCTCCTGAAGCAGGGAAGGATGTTTCTCCTCTAAACTTTCTCTGCCTTCTGCATTTTTCCACCATCACAATTGGAGCCCTGAAGACAGGGATTGGGTCTTATTTATCACCGTATGCCTTAAAACTAAGATACGGCCTCAGCATAAAGTAGGTGCTCAGTAAATGTTGTTGACTAACACATGGGTGAATGCCTGAATAACTACAAGGATAAGTGAACATGCATTGTGCTATGCTATGCTAGGTCACTTCAGTCGTGTCCAACTCTTTGTGACCCTATGGACCATATTCTGCCAGGCTCCTCTGTCCATGTGGGATTCTCCAGGCAAGAATATTGGAATGAGTTACCATGCCTTCCTCCAGGGTATCGTCCCGACCCAGGGATCAAACTGTGTCTCTTACATCTCCTACACTGGCAGACGGGTGCTTTACCACTAGCACTACCTGGGAAGCAAAGATACATTCTCTAATGCTCACTCCTCTGCTTGACTGTCCGGCCCCAGAACTCAAGCCTGGAGAGGAGAGGAAGGAGTCTAAGGAGCCTCGGGACTTCTGGGCACGTGGTGTTGTCATATTGGCTGCCGTGGGGCTGTGGCAGCTTGGGCTGTGGGCTGGCTGGTCACAGCTAAGTTCAGGGTCTTGGTTAGCTGAAGATCTTCCTGGTCAGAGGCAGAGGAAGCTGTCCAGTCTTCCCAGACTGAGGATTTATGAAGTCAAGAGTCTTGGATGGTGGACAGAGGCCAGTTGATCAGCTAAATGGGTACAAAAAAGGCCCAGGCAGGTGGTGGGAGCTGATGTGCAGAGGCCGAGATCAGAGGATCCAGAGTCTGAATCCAGGGGCAGCAGGCAGAAATATGCAATGTGGAGGGGCTCTTCTGAGGTGACACCTAAGAGAGGGGCCTAACTCTTGTGGCTGATTATTAAGCTCTCTTAAAAATCATGGTGGCAAAAATAAGGAAGAGGAGGGTTCAGAGATGGGAGTCTTCTCACAAACGACGCTGTGTGGTCCATTTTCTGGGTAGAAGGGAGGAGAAGCAAAATTGCTGACTGGCAGTTTGACTGGACTCTACCCAGGACCATCCTCAGGAGTTCTTTCTGGGAACCAGTGAAGGTGCAATTCTAGGACCTCAGCTGCAAACACTTTTGGATCCTGGGACATCTGGGAGAGAAGTTCCCATCTTCCAGTCTCTTCTCATTTTCTCATGAAGGCTTGAGATCCATTATTTGTGTCAAGGAAATCAGTTCTCTTCTTTATCAATGTACCTCTCTATTCCCTGTGCACTGCACACAGACACCTCCCATGTTGGGAAGTCAAGGAGATTTGCTCAAGTGAAAATCACCCAGAAGTCATCAGTTCTCACAAGCACGATCCCCAAAGGTTTCTTTGAGACAACAGCCACAAGATCTGAAAAAAACAAAATAGGTTGGGCAAAGGGGCCATCAGCTTCCAGGAGAGGAAGGAGGCCCAGGGGGGTCTGAGGGCACGTCCTGGTCTTCAGTTCTGTCTTTTCCACTCTCTCCATGGCTGGGGCCAGCTGCTGGGCCTGGGAGGGAAGAGTCAGTGAATTCCAGTGGGGACCCTGCATGGTCCTGAGAGTCAGATTCAAGGGGCCTGGTTCAGAGAGACCCAGGGGCTGGGAAAAGGACAGAGCTGTTGTGGAGAAATCCTGCATAGACCTGGTTGAGCTGAGAAAGGGAGTCAAGGCTGAATCAGAAACAGGGCTGGGGAGAAGGCCTCCTTCAACAGGCGGAGGAGGCTCAAGACACCTTATTGGCTCCCAGGTGGGAGGTGTGGGAATGTGGGGCTCAGCGTAGGAACATGGCAGGTGCACACTCTGCTCCAAGGAGGCTCCCTGATAACCCAGAAGGAAATGACCGCCTTGAGGACTGACTCTGCACATTTCCTTCCCTATGGTTGCAGACAAGTCTCCACGCTCCCCGCCTGCAGGCACAGCACCTTCTGCAACTCTGGTCCACTCCTGTCTTCTGGATGCCCAGTTCAGGACTTGGCCTGGCCTCATGTAGGGTCAGTGTTTCCTGAATGGAGGATCTGGCCTCTTGGCAGTGATGCACTGTGCCACGGTTTGGAGTGAAAGGCAGGAGAGAAGCCCAGAATGCTGTCCAGAGTAGTGGGTTTCTTCCATTTCCCACCTCAACATGGGCAGAAGAATCCCCTACAGGACACTACAAGGAGCCATAAGAACCTGGACATAAACTGTGAAATTCCAACAGCGGTATGAGGGAGAGGCAGTGTAGAGTAATGGTCAGGGCCTCAGCTCCATCACCAGCCTGCCAGGAAGCGAATCTGTTTCTGGTGCTCAGAGATGGACGACCCAGGGCTGAGGGCTTGATTTCTCTGGGCCTCACATTCTTTACCAGCTGAGCTATCAGGCAAGCCTAAAGTGAAAGTGAAAGTCTCTCAGTCATGTCCGACTCTGTATAGCCCATGGAATTCTCCAGGCCAGAATACTGGAGTGGGCAGCCTTTCCCTTCTCCAGGGGATCTTCCCAATCCAGGGATTGAACCCAGGTCTCCCGCATTGTGGGCGGGTTCTTTACCAGCTGAGCCACAAGAGAAGCCGAAGAATACTGGAGTGGGTAGCGTATCCCTTCTCCAGTGGATCTTCTTGACCCAGGAATCGAACCAGGGTCTCCCACATTGCAAGCGGATTCTTTACCAACTGAGCTATGGCTCAGCTGATAAAGAATCCGCTTGCAATGCAGGAAACCTGGGTTCAATTCCTGGGTTGGGAAGATTCCCTGGAGAAGGGAAACACTACCCACTCCAGTATTCTGGCCTGGAGAATTCCATGGACTGTATAGTCCATGGGGTCACAAAGAGTTGGACATGATTGAGCCATTTACACTTTTCACTCACTTTCTACATCCATAAAATGGGTTGTTGTGAGGATACCACGGATGAATTTACATAAAGCTCTTGGAACAGTGCCTAGAGGTTGAGGATGGGTGGAGGAAGTGGGATGCTGTGCTCACTCTGTTGTGTCCAACTTTTTGCGACTTTATGGACTATAACTAGCCAGGCTACTCTGTCCATGGGATTTTTCAGGCAAGAATACTGTATCTATGCTCAAAAGTTGGCAGGGAGGGAGGGGGGTGGCTTTTCCTGATTTCAAATTTCCCACACTACAGTAAGACTGACTTCTATATATAGTCTTGGTTACCTGGGAAACAAAGATGGGAATGGGGCTACACAGCCTCCAGAAGGAAGTTGAGTTTGCCTGGATCTGGCTACTAGTTGATCTTAGGACCAATCGTCCCCTAAGCCTTGATCATTACTAACCGTCTATCAAAATCAGCTTAGTTTCACTGCAAGAATCATCACAGCCAGCAGCCAGCTTTAGTGCATACTCCCCAAAGCAGAGAGTGCCAGAAGGTGACTCAGAGGGGATGGAGATTCTATCATTATAAAAAAATGTAAAATAACCCTTCAATCATGTCCGACTCTTTGCGACCCTATGGACCTATAGCTTGCCAGGCTCCTCCGCCTATGGGATTCTCCAGGTAAGAATACTGGAGTGGGTTGCCGTGCCCTTCTTCAGGGGATCTTCCTGACCCAGGAAACAAACACAGGTCTCCCTCATTGCAGGCAGATTCTTTACCACGTGAGCCACCAGAGTAGCCTAGAAATCTATCATAGGAGCCCTGTTATTTTTCTTAAATTTATGGAGCATCTGTTACTGTGTCCCAGGCACTTGATAAACTGCTTTTAATTTTCACAGCAATCCTGCAAGAGAGACCCTATCAACCCCATGTTAAAGATAAAAGCCACCTAGGGATGCCGAGTCACTGTCTGGAGCACCTGGAGACGGGCAGTGACGCTGAAGTCAAGCTTGGGTTTGTGATATGAAACCAAAGCCTATCTCCTCCCACTGGGCCCTGGCTGAGTGTCACTCATTCATTCATTCACTCATCCACTCATCAAATCTGCCTTGGTGCCAGGGGATATTCTAGGTGTGGGGGAATCTAGAATAAGACGCTTTCTTTTTTTAAAGAAATACTTTTATTTACTTATTTTTGGCTGTGCTGGGTCTTCCCTCCTATGGGGGCTTTTCTCTAGTTGTGCTGAACGGGGTCTACTCTTTAGTTATGATGGGTGGGCTACTCACTGTGGTGCCTCCTCTCTTTGCAGAGCACAGACTCTAGGTGTGCTGGCTTCAGTAATTGCGGTTCCCAGGCTCTAGTGCACAGGCTCAGTAACTGTGGCACACGGGCTTATTTGCTCTGCGGCATGTGGGTCTTCCTGAACTAGGGATCGAACCGCTGTCTCCTTCATTGGCAGAGAGATTCTTTACCACTGAGTCACCCGGGAAGCCCCCCAAAAGCCCCATTTTCTTCTTTTTTTTCAAGAAACTCAGAGATTCAGAGCAATAATGGATGGCACAACAGTCCTGGACAAGATAAACCCAGAAGTGTAAGAAATTGCTCTCCCTGGAATAGGTGTATGGGATGAGTGATTAAAGTAGGAAAGTGCGTGTCGGAGCTCCTGGCCCTGTGAAATGAAGAGGTGTTGAGCAGGTGGAGCAGGGATCCTAGAGGGCACAAGGATGTTGCAGGAGAAGGAAAAGTACTTGCAAAGGCTAGCCGGCCACTGGGGGGTAGGTTGACGATACAGAGCACGTGTCTGTGGCTGAGAAGGTCTCTGGGAGTAGGAAAAGTCTAGGGGGATGAGGCAGGAAATGCAGGTAAGAGCTTGGAAGTTGAGGCTGAGTGACTTGGACTCAGACTGCATCCCAGGGATCACCCAGGGCTTTTGTTTGGCCAGGATGAGGGTGAGGAGAGTGAGGTGTTCACCTTGGTTGCAAAGTTTAAAGGAAAGCTGAAAACTCAGTCACCACAATCCTTGACCAGTTGCTGTTCAGTCACTCAGTCGTGTTCGACTCTTGGCAGCCCCACGGAGTGTGGCACACCAGGCTTCCCTGTCCTGCACTATCTCTTGGAATTTGCTCAAACTCATGTCCATGGATGTGATGATGCATGCCATCCAACCATCTCATCCTCTGTCGTCCCCTTCTCCTCCCACCTTCAATTTTTCGCAGCGTCAGGGTCTTTTCCAATGAGTCAGCTCTTCGCATCAGGTGGCCAAAGTATTGGAGCTTCAGCTTCAACATCAGTCCTTCCAATGAATATTCAGGACTGATTTCCTTTGAGATCATACCAGAGATCATGGTAAAAATATCCGTGCTGAGCAACACGGCCAACTTGAAATGAAGATGATGCATCTCATTCACTTTATCCTAATTTCAGCCTTGCTTTTGTTAAAAACTCAGATTTCTGGTGTCCACCCTCTGGATCTACTGACTCAGTCTTTCCAGAGAAGGAACTCTGTTATTTCCCAGTGTCCTGGGTGATTTTTATAGTTGTGCTTCTTTTCAGGCTTGTCTATGATCATGAAGGCACCTGGTAAAAATCTAGATTCTCACAGCCCTTCCAGACCTTCTGCATCTGCATGGACAGGAGCGGGGCATGTCCAACCTCCAGTAGACAGGTTGGAGGCTGATCAAGGACCTTGGGAGCATCAGGCCACTGAAGAAACAGCAAACAGCAGTGAATGGCAGGGTGAGCTTCATTTTAGTGCATTTTGTTTTCTTTATTTTAAAAAAACTAAAGCTACTATAACAACAAAGTAACTGGATGGATCCAATAGCTTATTATTTCAATTTCGTTTATTTATTTATTTTTTTCTTTTTCCCAGGGAAGCAGAATATTTTGTTCTTCAAAAAAAGCCAGTTCACAGCTAATTGTTGCCATTTCACCCCTAGTTTTATTTGACATTTGTCAGAGAGATTATTTAAAAGTATTGAAATCCCAGAGGCAGGGTGTGTTGTCTACCCAATGGATTTCAGATTTGGGGAGACAATCCCAACAATCCCAACAATCCCAGGCCACAGGCCCTGTTTGGGCTGAGATTTTTCTCTTCTGCTGTTCTGTCTCCAAATGGGAAACTGTCCCAGTTGTTAAAAGCTGCATGCGTATTACATCCTTAGGAGACTCCGGAAGAAAGCCTGAACTCCTACCCAGACATCAAAGCCCTATACGACTGCCCCCTTGCACTCTCTCCAAGCTCTTCCTGCATTCAGGGCTCCTGCTCTACTAGTATCCATGGACCAGCCTTGCCACTGTCTCTGAGCAGAGTAAACACTCTGAACTTCTCCAGAAGGTCCTTCTGCTGAAACACCTGTCCTGTCTCCCACTACATGTCTCTTCTTGCTGCTCCATCCTTAAAACTCCGATGAGGCCTTTCCTCTCCGAGGAAGCCCCCATGCCACTGAAATGCTGCAGCTGCTCCTCCTTCACCCTCTGAAGTCTACCATTCCCTCTGGCACTTGTGCTTTTATTTTTTCTTGGTGTTTATCAAACCTTGGAGGCTTCCTCCTTCCGTCTGCACGCTGGGAGCGTTCCTCCTAAAGCTAACAGATTGATATAAAAATGTGCTACAGAGTATGAAAGCTTGGCTCTGGTGCTACAGAGTCTGAAAGCTTGGCTCCGGGTCTCCACTCCATCTCTTCTAAGCTTGGGTGACCTTGGGTGAGTCTTTTGCCCTTTGATGTCTTGGGACAGAATATAGTTACCTTGGTAGGGGTTGTAAAGGGCAGAGGAGATGGTATAAATTACAGGGGTGGGGCATCGCAAGAGCAAGGTTATTATTATTCATAATACAACACAGTGAGCATTCATTGAGGGCTGGTGGGCATCTCCCAAGCTTCCTGTGGACCTCAGTCCCCAGTGAGCCCCAAGCAACTGCCTGACAGTGGACTTGCCTCCTCGTCCAGCACCCCTGCTTCTTCAGCAGTTGGCTGTGGTGGTGGTCCTGGCCGTCTGCTGCTTCCAGGAGGAGGGGAAACCTAGGGTAGAAATGCTTGGAAGGGGTTCCTTTGTCACCTACTTTATTCCAACATTAGAAATTTCATAAGAACTGAAGATGAACTGGGGAAAGTTTCTTTCAAATTCTCTTACCTTCTGTCTTTAGCATTTAAAGGAAGGGTGGGAAACATGATTTTTGTGGAAGGGCGCGTAGGGGCTGCGTTTTCTAAGCTGCTGCTCAGGGTGAACACATTTCGGGGAACCTGGTCCTCCCCCCACAGTGCTGTGTTAAGAGGGACCAACATCTCTTGTAGCCACACGGCCCGTAAGGACGTGGGAGGCGCTGCGAGGCCCTGGATGGAGGATGGACAGGGGGAGCGGACTCCCAGATGCAATGCGAGACTCTCGTGTGTGTTCTGGTGCTGGCTACTGGCGTGAGCTGAACAGATTCGGCTCGTGGTTTCATGTGGGCAAAGACAGAATCAGGAGGGGCTTGTTTCTTTGTGTTTGGAGCCTGCTGGTGAACACGGATGGAAAACTCAATTATCAGCGAGGTTAGGGGCAGGGCGGGAGGTCAGGGCCTCCCTGCCCGCTCTTCCTCTGGGCGCTGAGAGAACGGCTCTCCTTTCTGCGGCTCTGGGAGGAGGATGCATTGATCAGGGTCAGAGGTCATGTGTCATCAAAGGCGGGCCAGGAATAAAGGGAGCCCTTCCCCAGGATTCTAGAATGGCCCCCCAAAACCCAAGACCATTCACTCCCTTGGTAAGCTCAGACTGCCTTATACGCAAGAGGACCAGAATTCTGATTATAAAATTGACAAGAAAACATTTCTTTATCCTGGGATGGCTTTCAAAGACTTAGGATTTGCAGGGGGAGGGGTTGGAAGCATTCTTTTTCTGGCCTCCTCAGCCAAGAATTCAGAACCCTCTGGGGGAGACACTGCACGTCTTCCTTTTTTGAGGAAAAAACAATTCATTAAAAAGTTCTTTGTATGAGTCTGGACACCTCAAAGATAGGACCTTAGCCACCCTTGTTTCACACTTATCTTTTCCCATGGGAATATTTCCTTTCTAGACAGAGAAGGAGAAAGAAAAAGCAATCCACACACAATAATTTGAAAGTTGGAAGTTAAATTTGAACAATCACATGGCCGACAGAATATGCAGAAAAACAGTAAAGGTAGAAAGACAAAAAGAAAGTCCACCAAAGAGACAGGCAGACATGTAAAAAATAGATGGAAAGAAATTCACAGAGAGAGTTCGTGCCTGAAATCAACAGGAAGAAAATAATTCCATATAGACAGAACAGCTCTAGTGGATCACAGACAGCTGATTTAAAATATAACAAACATTCCCGAATGCGAGATTTGGGACTGGAGGGGACAAGAGAGTTTCCCAACAGCTATACCTATATATTTTCAGCAACAATTTCTTCTTTACAGCAAAGCATGGAAAATGAATGAAGGGCCCAACTGTGATCTGCCTGCTTTTCCAGTTGTCAAAGCAAACTGGATGCAAAGAGGACAGTTGACAACATATGAAAGCAGGTTAGCATTTCAAGAGCAGGTCTGACACCCAGCTGAAGCATTATTTTAACAAAGCAGTTGAGTCCCCCTTGCAAAAATGCTGTTGTATATATTGTGTAGATACATTATACAAATGTGGCCCAGTGGTAAAGAATCCACCTGCCAATGCAAGTTCGGTCCCTGGGTAGGGAAGATGCCCTGGAGGAGGAACCTTGAGTGGCAACCCACTCCAGTATTCTTGCCTGGAAAATCCCATGGATAGAGGAGCCTGGCAGGCTACAGTCCCTGGGGTCAAACAGTTGGACATGACTTAACGGACTAAACAACAACAATCAAGGTGTTAACAGGAATCTAGCCTGAGAGAGTTGGTCCATATTCCATAAAAGAGCCCAAAATGTACTTCAGGGTTTCCGAAAAATTGAGCGCCAGGATAAAATGCGTAAGGCACCGTGTTCCTGGACCTCTCTCAATTTCACTTAATGTCGGTTACCTTGGAGAACCTGGTGAAAATGCTGCCTCTTCTAGAAAGCCATTTCCACTGCCCTGTCCCTCCAGGCTCCTCTGCAGACGGCTCTGGCTAGGACTGCTCAGGGCCAGGCCCTCCTTGCCGCGTCTGGCCAGTTCTCGACGAGTCCCTTGCTCTTGTGACATCGCCCCATCAAGTTTGGAAGCTTCTGGCCAGAGATCACGGTGCAAATCTGGGGACTTGGGGCTTTGCTGGGTTATATCAATAGTAGGTCCTCTGTGAAGGACCTCTGTTGACTAATTAGAAGAGATGGTGGCCCCATCTGGAGATCAATAATTCTAAATGGAGTCCATTTCCTATGCCTGTTTATCTTGCGAATCGGATCAAGAAGCCGTTGGAATCATAGCCTTTATTCATGGAAGGGCTAACACAATCAGTGCTGCTGCCCACTCAGCTTGTTGTTTAGCTAAACTGGTTCTTGCCCCCCGCCCCTCCCCTCCCCCAGCATATTAAGACTTTCTCAGTGAAGGAAGCAGGATATTGATGGATATTCACCTGCAAGCTCCTTATCCCTTGATAGACTGGTAACTACTGTTTTTTGCTTTTTTTTTTTAAATGGAGTTTATTTAAAAAATATTTTATTTACTTTNAAAAGTGAAAGGGAAGTCGCTCATTTGTGTCTGACTCAGCGACCCCATGGACTGCAGTCTACCAGGCTCTTCCATCCATGGGAGTTTCCAGGCAAGAGTAATGGAGTGGGATGCCATTGCCTTCTCCGAGTGTATTTATAGTACTGATTATTTTTTTCAGCTTATCTAACTTTGGAGGAAGGTGAAGAAAGCAGAAAAAAATAGGACAAACAGCATGCTGGAGAGCAGTTAAGAACATACAGGTGATATATTGATTGATAATAATCAGTAAAGTTATGTTATTAAAACAATGGTCTTCTTTAATGAATCTCTTACTTCAATTTAAAATTGTAAGTGGTATTTTCCAAATTTGAATCTCATATCAATCTTGTATTTTAAGAAATATGCTTACATTGAAATCAAGCTATTAATATTTCAAATTTTAATTCTTAAAATTATTAACCAAAAACATGTCTGAATGTGAACTATCCTGCTGCAGCACTAAATTATTTAACAAGCAATAGCAAGATCAAATTGCTATTTGACCCACATAGACAGAGACAAATCTAGATTTACTCACAGTGGATCAATTTAACAATCTCATTCCATGACCCATATCCTATTTTACGCACATCTGGACCCAGGCAGACTCATCTCCATACTAGTTCCCAAATCTGATTTGTTTTAATCATGCCAAAAGGAAGGAGATTAAAAGCATCTACTCAGATAGCTGAGAATTTTCATTTAAAACAAGAATGCCTAGCAATCCTCCCTCCACAATAAATTCAAGTAACTATCAGTGTCTGCATTTATTGCTTTTGTGTGCCATTTACTTATCAATCTCTTAAATTCTTTCCATTTGGAATATTTAAACAATCGACATGGAAACAAAATATAAAAAGCCTGATCACCATGAAAATAGGCATCTAGAAAAATGTGCGTGTATGTCAAATTATTATGAATTTGATGCACACTGATCAAATGCAGAAAGAATTCCACTAAGTGTTAAAACAGTTGGAAAAGTTCTCCCCCACCCCCAAGTCCTACTTTTAAGTTCCTTTGATATGAGGTGGCACAAAGTCAAGAGAGAACTTAAAACAAGCTTCACATTAATATTTGAGAAAGGGCACCCACTGTGTTTGATGTGGTGCCCTTCATGCAAATCATGTAGTCCAAGAGAAATCCCAGTAGGAAAGATGTTGCTTTCTTCTTCGCTTGCTCCCTTTTTTACTTCTGGATAATAATGAACTTCTCACACTCCCTTTGCAACCACCCTGAGCTATACAGAAATTAAGTTATTACTTGCTAGCAGAAGACTCTTCTGGCAGATTATCAAGACATCTTTTTTATTATTATTATTGATTTTTGGTTAGGAGTAAAAGACAAATTCCAAACTTCATTGGGAGGAAAAATAACTGATTTTTCTGGTAATGAGAAACCTAAAGTCTGAACAAATTTGATCAAAATAAAATATTGTAGTTTAATTTTTTTCAATACATGATTAGTATTTATAAAAAGTATTCCTTTACATATGAGCAGCATACAAGGACCTTGATTTAGCTAGAGATGGGGAATTATTAACAAAGATAGACTATGCATGGGAAATATGCCACTAGCTGACTATGGACTCCTGCTTTGGCAGGGGAGGGTGCGGGGTGGGTGAGGGGTGTGGTATATAATGTAGCAATTGTAGAAACTAAAACCAAATGTCAGAATTGCTACTATATTGACAGCCCTCACTTTTGTTGCACATTTGGGAGCTTTATATTTTTGGTGAAAAAGAACTTATCTTTAGGAATATTTTGAGAACAAGAATAAAAACAGCCCTAACTTTTTCCTCTTTAATAATGACACATACTGATTTAATGCTATCCCCCACCAGAAATGGCAACCCATTCCAGGATTCTTGCCTGGGAAATCACACAGACAGAGAAGCCAAGCTATTTTTTAAGATAGACCTGGTGGCTCAGATGTTAAAGAATCTGCCTGCAATGCAGGAGACTTAGGTTCAATCCCTGAGTCAGGAAGATCCCCTGAAGAAGGGAATGGCTACCCACATCAGTGTTCTTGCCTGGGGAATTCCATGGATAGAGGAGCCTGGCAGGCTACAGTCCCTGGAGGCACAAAGATTTGGACATGCCTGAGTGACTAACACACTTTCCCATCATTAGACTGAAGTGAAATTCATCTCTGGAAACCCTGGTAACTTTTTCTTGGCCTCTGTAAAATGGAGATCACTTTGATACAGCCTAACCCCAAGGTTTCAAGTTTGTCTTATTAAATATATGAAAGAAAACATCAATATTGATAACAAAGTTTGACAAACACTTTTACACATTCATTTGGTCCTCACCACAGTTGAGAAGAAAATTACTCTGACTGTCCCTATTCTGCCAATAAGAAAACTGATTCTTTAATAGATACTACCTCTATGCTTATAAACAAGTGATGTAGTACCTTTGCCTCTGATTACAGATTGCTTGAATTTTTACCAATAACATAATTTCTTCAGAGGTAAATAGTGTCGAAGAATTAAAATCAACTCCTTAGCCTGAAAGAAATTTGGTTTGAATTCTCGTTAGGACATACAATTACGTGGATTTCTCTGTATATACTATTTATATCAGTTCCAGCATGTGAATGGGAACATTTATGGAAATACAAACTGCATGACTTGGTCCAGTGTTTTGGAGGATGAAATGATGCATGTTAACTTAGTTCACTTTAGGTCACCTGGACATTTTTATCATGAGCCTCCTTAGAAAGGTCCCTCCAAGTCCCTTCATCATTTTCCTTTTCCTTGAACTTCCACACTTCTACTCTAATGAATATTGAATATTAGATAGGACTGTGAAATTGATCACACTAGACTTTAGATTCTTATTTTTTCTCTCCCATGTGTTTGCTTAAGAATTCTGTTAATAATGTGTTTTCCCATTTCTATATCATTTTTAAGTATATACAGTGTTGGTTAATGTGTAAGCTTTACCACTGGTTTATTTGCAAACCTGTCTGACCTAATAGGTATATGGTCAGGCCACAGGAAAAGAGGGAGGCAGAGGATAAGATAGTTAGATAGCATCACTGACTCAATGGACATGAATTCAAGTGAACTCTGGGTGACAGTGGAGGATAGAGGAGACTGGTATGCTGTAGTCCATGGGATCGCAAAAAGTTAGGCATGACTTAGCTACTGAACAACACAACAGCCACTAAGTAGGGCTGTTCTCTCTCTCTATGATATCATCCCCTTCCAGACCAAAACCTGCTTCACCTACAGCCTACTCACTTGACTGACCTTCCTATCTACTTGCCCCAGGCCTCAGCTAATGATAGCTTATCAAAGTGGGTGGTGAGAGGCTTGCCCCTCTGGTGGTTTCCATTGTAACCAATAAGCCTCAGTTCAGTTCAGTTCAGAGGCTCAGTCGTGTCTGACTCTTTGCGACACAAAGAGCACAAATGGATCACAGCACGCCAGGCCTCCCTGTCCATCACCAACTCCTGGAGCTCCCCCAAACTCATGTCCATTGAGTTGATAATGCCATCCAGTCATCTCATCCTCTGTCATCCCCTTCTCCTCCTGCCCCTAATCCCTCCGAGTATCAGGGTCTTTTGAAGTGAGTCATCTCTTCACATGAGGTGGCCAAAGTACTGGAGTTTTAGTTTCAGTAGTCAGTCCTTCCAATGAACACCCAGGACTGATCTCCTTTAGGGTAGACTGGTTGGATCTCTTGCAGTCTAAGGGACTCTCAGGAGTCTTCTCCAACACCACAGTTCAAAAGCATCAATTCTTTGGCACTCAGCTTTCTCCACAGTCCAACTCTCTCATCCATACACGACCACTGGAAAAACCATAGCCTTGACTAGACGGACCTTTGTTGGCAAAGTAATGTCTCTGCTTTTCAATATGCTATCTAGATTGGTCATAACTTTCCTTCCAAGGAGTAAGCATCTTTTAATTTCATGGCTGCAATCACCATCTGCAGTTATTTTGGAGCCCCCCAAAATAAAATCTGACACTGTTTCCATCGTTTCCCCATATATTTCCCATGAAGTGATGGGACTGGATGCCATGATCTTCTTTTTGTTGAGCTTTAAGCCAACTTTTTCACTCTCCTCTTTCACTTTCATCAAGAGGCTTTTTAATTCCTCTTCACTTTCTTCCATAAGGGTTGTGTCATCTGGATATCTGAGGTTATTGATATTTCTCCCAGCAATCTTGATTCCAGCTTGTGCTTCTTCCAGCCCAGTGTTTCTCATGATGTGCTCTGCATATAAGTTAAATAAGCAGGGTGACAATATAAGCCTATCCAGGTAGACCAATTGGTCTATACCAGGTAGACCAATAAGCCTACCTGGTGTCAAATCTCCCTATAATTGGAAATCTCCCATTCCCCCGGGAGTGAAAACTGTCAACAAGTTTTGCTGAAAGTAGCCCTACAAGGTTCAGTGTTATTCTAGGATCTTGCTTCAGACTTATTAATAGTCTCCTATCCAGTAAACCACTGATATTTATGTTACTAACTTGAGGCTATTTCTTTGATATTGAAGCTGAGCAAGCACAGACTTTGTAGGACTTTCCTGGAGTTTTTTGTTAATTTTTAAAAATAAAAATTAAGTTCATAATAAATACAGTGCCCTGATAACAAAAACTACAATAGTTATTTCTTTTGCAATCTACACACACAATTTCTTGTGTGTTCCTCATTTAGATAACTTGGTTACTTTTCTTATATATCTTATGATACCGCTTCTAATATGTTATATTAGAAATTATTTTGCCTCTTAAACCATTGCCTGTGTAGAATAAAATCATACCATCAATTTTTTAAAACTAGGACAACTGATCGCAATTTAAAATTAAGAGCCACAGACTTTAAAAGGCCTACTTTAATATTCTGCTCACATTCTGCAAATTTATCACAGTGAAGCTACAAAGACACTTCAATAGTACTGAATTTGAATTTTGGAAAAACCTCGGACGGAGGATTTAGTTTCCACCTTGAATAAAATTAACATATCTACTAACAAAGAAAAATAAACCCAAGGAAGTAAATAGATGTTAAAAATGATGAAAAGGATATGCTTGTCAAAACATGGGCTCTAATGATTATTTTACACAATTACCATCACTTTGATAGCCTTTAAATAATGATTTACCATCATCTCTTCAAATAAGACCATGAATTTCAGTGTAACGGATCAGACAATTAGCGCATCTAAACTAAAACCTGCATGTGGTAGGTGCCGGCAGGCTGTTTGAGGGAAAGGCTAAACAAATTATACCTATGCCCTGCTCTACACAGCATGTGATAGTCTTCCTGACTTAAACAGATGATATGCGTATACCGAACGGCTTCTAATTACTGTTTTAATGATCTTATCTTTCCTAGCTACCACACAGTAACCATTTAAAGAGAGAGCAAATAGATATGCTTCATAATCACATCTGTACAATTTTCTACCAGTATTTAAGATTCCTTTTCACACATGTGTACATTTGTTAAGTTATTACATATCTACCATTGACTTGGTTAAGAATACAAGGGCATTGCTACTACCAAGTAACTTTTATATTTTAGCCCCCTGAATAACTGAGTATACAAATTGATATGGAATAATGTATATGCTGTATAGTTTGATTTTGCTTGTTCTGTTAAGAAAACATGAGATCTGCTTAAGCATGGACTCATCAGTTCAAAGATGCTGTATTTTCATTAGTTATTTATGGTATGTGCTTCCAGGTAATGTCTATTATTTCAGCATGTAAGATTATAAATTGAAGGTGTCAAAAGACTGTGGTGACCAGTAATCAAATTAATAACTAGCTACAGCCTCCAATCTTTCAAAAATACACTTGGTAGAGAGGTGGGACTAAGTAATAATTGGTGACAGTTTTTTTTTTTTTAATAAAGTTAAATCTGTCTTTGAACTTTCTAAATATTCTCTGTATATCTTTTAACAGTGACATTTTGTATATAATTAATGCCTGAATTTAGATATTAAAAAAACTTTGTACACATTCATCTTCTAAGCCAGTGAAATCAGGAGTATTATCCCTGTTTTTCATAGGTAGATGTTCAACACATTTTAGAAACTGATTCGAAATTAAACAATGAGTCAGTTATAGATAGACTTCATCCACCAAAATATTTATTAAAGTGAAGTACAATGCTTATTATTTTTCTTTATATAAAATTTGTGTAATTATTATGTTAGCTAAAAGCAAAAATTGATAAGCTGGAATTATAAGTTAGATATCTTTATTTATCCAACATAAGCCAGAAATAGTGTTGTTGTTGTTTTCCTTAACAAGTTGTTTGCTATATTTATGAGTGAAGGAATGCCAGTAGTTCCCATCTTTGTAATTACATTGATCAGGGAAGAATTATTGCTTCATTCACTGTATGTCTTCAGGTTGTTTCAGTGAAAAAGTCAAAGTCATTTGACTTTTGTATAAATTGCTTAGAAGGTGCCCAGTGTTATCAAATATATTGGGTAAAAGTATTTTTTATATTGATCAGTTTGGAGAGGCTGAAGTGATTTATCTGTGTACTTGTCGGCCTTATAACTCGAGTTGTGGTTTTAGGAAATCTATCCAAGTTTATGTTTCCTAGTCAAAAGTAACACTTGTGTAGAAATTACTTTAGCAGAGGTTGATGGTTATGTACAGAAATATATATGTGTGCATATATGTGTATAAATATATACATATGTGTGTGTTTATATTTATGTATGTATGTTTCATGTATGTGTATATATACATACACATACATATAGGTATATAATGTACACAGATGAGTATACATTCATATATATTTCCTAGCTGACAGGGCCTAGAACGAATCTAGGCTTTTATATATATATACACACACACACACATGTATGTATGTGTGTATATATATATATATACACATTCAATATATACACTGTATATACTGTATATACATTCAATTACTATATATACATTCAATGCCATAAATTTCCCTGTAGATTTTTTTTTTTGCTGTATCTCACAAATTTTGATGTTATATTTGTTTTCAATTTCATTTAGTTCAAATAATTTTTCTTGCAATTTCTTTGACTTGTGTTATTTAGAAGTGTTTTTTCTAATCTCAATGTTCTCTGAGATTTTGCAGTTATCTTTCTGTTTTTTATTTAACTTAATTCCATTGTGTATGAGAGCAGACAAAATATAATCTCTATTCTTTGATATGTATTAAGGTGAGTTTTAGGTTTTAGAATGTGGTCTGCTTTGGTGAGTACCACGCATGGACTTGAGAATAACATGTTTTTTGAGACTGTTGGATAATAGTCTCTAGATGTAATTTATATCCATTGATTAATGGTGGTATAGTCGCAAAGAGTCGGACATGACTGAGCGACTGAACTGAACTGAACTGAACTGAGAGTTCAAATATGTCTTTATTGATTTTCTGCCTGCTGGATTGCTCCATCTCTTATAGAAGGGTGTTGAAGTCTCCACCTATGAGAGTATGTTCATCTGTTTCTCTCTGCAATTCTGTTTTTGCCTCACATGGTTTGATGCTCTGTTGTTAATATACACATTAAGAACTGTATGTCTTCTTGGAGAATTAACTTCTTTATCATTATGTAATACAATTTATTATCTCCAATGACTTTCCTACTTTTAAGTCTGATCTTTCTAAAATTAATATATCTACTCTAGCTTTCTTTCTTTCTTTTTTTTTTTTACTATGCAATGGTATTTTTTTTCTTTTTTTTAATTTAAAATATTGTATTGGTTTTGCCTTACATCAACATGAATCCACCACGGGTGTACACGAGTTCCCAATCCTGAACCCCCCTCCCATCTCCCTCCCCATACCATTCCTCTGTGTCATCCCAGTGCACCAGCCCCAAGCATCCTGTATCCTGCATCGAGCCTAGACTGGCGATTCATTTCTTTCCAGCTTTCCTTGGATTAGTGTTAAAATGGTATATTTTTCTCTGTANAATGGCACCCCACTCCAGTACTCTTGCCTGGAAAATCCCATGGATGGAGGAGCCTGGTGGGCTACAGTCCATAGGGTTATAAAGAGTCGGACATGACTGAGCGACTTCATTTTCACTTTTCACTTTCTTGCATTAGAGAAGGAAATGGCAACCCACTCCAGTGTTCTTGCCTGGAGAATCCCAGGGATGGCGGAGCCTGGTGGGCTGCCGTCTATGGGGTCACACAGAGTTGGACATGACTGAAGCGACTTAGCAGTAGCAGCAGCATCATTAATTTTGGAGAAGGCAGTGGCACCCCATTCCAGTACTCTTACCTGGAAAATCCCATGGATGGAGGAGCCTGGTGGGCTACAGTCCATGGGGTCGCGAAGAGTCAGACACGACTGAGCGACTTCATTTTCACTTTCTTGCATTGGAGAAGGAAATGGTAACCCACTCCAGCATTTTTTCCTGGAGAATCCCAGAGACAGGGGATCCTGGTGGGCTGCCGTCTATGGGGTTGCACAGGGTCGGACATGACTGAAGTGACTTAGCAGCAGCATCCTTAATTTACAGTAAGTTCAGTTTTTTCTTAGCCTGTGTGGAAATTCATGCAAAGCCAGACACTGTAAACTGCACATTGTTTTCTAATGTAATGAAAATTCCATGAGTGATAAATTTAATGATTAAAGAAGTGGCAGATGACATGATGTTACATTTTAAAAGATATTTAATTAAACATTCATTTTGATTTTTCAGTTTTTGATTGGTGTTTGAAAGCATAATTTTTTAAAAAAACGCTTTCAGATATTTGGTAGGACCCTGAAAAGCTTAGAAGCCAGATCCTGCAGCTATGGGCCCTGACAGAGGAGATGATTCTGGTTGCAATGGGGCTAGTTCTTCCCCAATGAAAAGAGCCCCCAGAGTCCCTATGGTTGTGTATTTCAAGTTGAAGCCAGCAAGAGAAATCATTCCTCACCAACAAGTTCTCCTTGGGATCAAATGTGTGCTCTCATGCTTCTCTAGTGGATCAAACTGGGCCAGGAAGATATACAAAGAATTCTGGAGAATCTGAATTCTTCATTGTCAGTTCAGGTGGATCAGTTCTGACGATCAGTTCACATGGATCTGGAATGACATTGGGAAAGAGAATCTGATGGTAGAAAAACTCTTACAGCAAGAAAATGGACCATTGGAGGGATTTGCCTAAATTCTATCATGGACTGGAGTGGAGGTAAAGAATGAAATTCATTTTGCTAAAAAGCCAAGCCGTGGTGTGGTAGAATCTCTGTTTCATTTCATGTGGTCCTCCAACATCTTTTCAAGATATTCTTTGCATTTTACCGATTGGACCAATGGGGCTCCAAAAGGCTAATATTTGCTCAAAATGATGCAGGAACAGGAGCCTGGGGTCTGCCTAAATCCCAGGCTCTTCTTTGTCTTCCTGCCACGGTGATGGATAGAAGTGTTTGCAATTTTTGGAGGAAATGAGCAGCATGTTTTGAGGTTTGTGCTTGGAATACCGGTGGGATTAAGGGAATTACAGGAGCAGTAGCTTTTTGGATTTTTCCGTTTGCAGAAACCACAATCCTCTAACAAACACTCAGCATGAATGACCTGGAAAGAAGTAGATCAAGGGCTTAGAAAGAAGCAATCCAGCCTTTATCTAGAGTCATGGAGGCAAGAACCCAGTTGGTCAAGTCAACAGTACCCTTGGAGTATCAACCCACACAGGAGCTCCCTGTATGTCCCTAATGTCTTGTTCTTGGGTCCTCTGTCACAGGTAGATACAGAAGGGGTGGGAAAGAGCTCTAGCCTGGGCATCAGAAGGGTAGACTCTGCAAACTCATCTTCCGTTCTCTGGCTGTGAGGCTTTAGACAAATGAGTGCACCTCTCTGAGCCTCTGTTTTTTAAGATGGAGACAATGATTCTCGCTTAGCCCGTCTCCCAGGCCTGTGATATTTCCAAAGAGCCTTGTGTGGGGACTCATCCCCATGACTTCTAGAGTGGATCCTGGTTGAAGGCAAGAGTGGGGTCTTATTTCTCCATCCTCAGCATAAGTCCTTACACAGAGCAGGCAGGCACTTGGTGAGTGTGGGATGAATAAGGCCATAGATTTCTTAAATTCTAGCTGAAATACAATCCTTCTTTAACATTTTTTTTTTTTTTTAAATTTTTGACTGTGCTGGGTTTTTGTTGCTGCGTGGGCTTTTCTCTAGTGGTGGCAAGAGGCAGCTACTTCCGGTTGCTGTGCACAGGCATCTCCTTGTGGTGGCTCCTCGTGTTGCTTAGCATGGACTTTAGGGTGCGTGGGCTTCCGTAGCTGTGGCTCTGAGGCTCTAGAGCACAGGTTCAGTAGTTGTGGTCCTCGGGCCCAGCTGCTCCTTTGCTTTGGGGATCTTCTCACATCAGGGATTGAACCCGTGTCTCCTGTAGGTCCTACATTGGCAGATGAGTGTTTTTTAAAATGTATTTATTTTTGATTGAAGAATAATTGCTTTACAATGTTGTGTTGGTGTCTGCCATACATCAACATGAATCAGCCATAGGTGTACACATGTCCCTTCCCTTTTGAACCTCCTTCCCACCTCCTACCCCATCCTGCTCCTCTAGGTCATCACACAGCACCAGGCTGAGCTATGGCAGGTGGATTCTTTACCCCTGAGCCACCAGGGAAGCTCTATGTCATCCTTCTTAATGCTTATGGACCTTCACTGGGATCTTCCTGCTTGTTGCCACTTTCAACAATAAAGGTGGTTTCCTTTCAAAGATTCAAACTCTTCTACACTGACCAGGAGTCCCTTTTTTGAGGTACAAGATGCTTCATTAAGATCAACTTGGTTTGCAAAACAACTTTATTACTCTTTCTGTGAAGGCTTAATGGATGCTGCTGCCAGCTTCCTGGAGGAAAGTTTCTCTTTTTTCATTAGAGCTGAGTTTTCACAAATAAATATTCTCTTTTAATCCATACCACCAACTAGGCCAAGATCCTTTGTAATTCCCAGAACCACAGTGCCCTAGGCCATCAATTCTGGAAGGGCCCCTGGGGGTTATAAATTCTTACTCTCCTCTTCTAGAGAAGAGTTTGCTGCCTGGTAAGAAGGAACTTGCTTGAGGGAATAAAAAAGAGCCAGTTTTGGAGTTCTGTCTAGTTTCTTCAACTCAGTGGAAATGACTTTTCTTCCAGCCTATCTCCGGAGAAAGCCCACGGTCCTTTCTGAATCCACTGGGCCTCCACGCTGGGCCCTGAAAGAGCATCCTTGTCTGATGCTTCCTAGTTCTGCCAGAATTAAGGTTGTTTCCTGGTGCACACTTGCCTGGGCCCTCTAGAAGGAGCACACACATGGATGTATTAACAGTCCAGCTGCTGGTGAGAACGGCCAGTGTCTCTCCTGGCCCTGGTGCTCCACAATGTGCTAGGAGGGATTTCCCTCCCTCCCCCAACCATATCCTCTCCCGGCTGCAGAAGAGGATGGGTGCCCTGGAGGTCGCGCCTGAGAACAGTGGCTGATTGACGGCCACGGGGGCGGTCCTGACTGGCCTGAGCAGGACCTTGATCTGGAACACGCAGGGGTTATTGGCTGCAATCACAGATTAGTCAAATTCCCAGCTGGCGTCTCTGAGCGGGGAGTTACCCGCAAAAAGTCCTGCGACTTCCTTCCTCCTTCACTAAAACAGGCCTGGAGGATGAGGCCCTTGTACTGTAATTACACGGAGGCAGGAAGCAAATAACTAAGACCTGTCTCTGAGTGAGGAAGGAAGGAAAACATCCAGGGCTCTGGGGAGCCTTCATCTTCTGTTCTGGAGGCCCTGGAATAATAAGACGCATTGTAGGTGTTATCGGCCTTAGTCTACAGATAAAGGGATGGCATGGTATCCATGGCTACGGCGATGCCAGAAAGCTGGGTCACCAAAGTGGGGCTGATGGATGCCTCCGCCTGGCTACAGCCTCCCCAGGCCTCTCTACTTCTCTTCTTAACTCAAGGTGCCCAAGGATGCCCAAGCAAGGAGGCTGCAGTCCGGCATGCTTTGCTCAACTGTCTGTGTACCCGGGGGAGGGGAGGGGTAACTCCCCCTCTGCCCAGAGGGAGGAGCTCCCTCTTCTTTGCACAAAGGCATGGTTTCTGAGGTTCTGAAGACTGCATCTGTCCCTGCAGGGAAGCCGTCTCTACTTGCCCAGATGGACCAGCGGTGACCTGACATTAGCTGTTATTGCTGTCACATTTCTGGGCCTCGGTTTTTATCTTGAGAAGCAGGACTCCCGCTGTCACCATCCCTGGAAGCTCCCTAGAGCAGGTGGCCTCCATGGGGCTGTGTGTAGAGGCAGGGTTGACCACCAGATGCTTGGGTCCTGGCAGGGGGCGAGGCGACCCATGCCCTAGACTTTTCCCTCCCTGAGTCCCCGGTACTTCCTCCTGGTCATTCCAGTACGGAGGCTGATGTCCCTGAGGGCAGGTTGCTTGGCCTGGACCATGTCGGGGAGGGCATGGGGGACTGGATCTTCCCCACTTGGCTTCCAGAAAGAGCTCCATGCCCAGTGTCTCTGGTTTCAACATAGGCCAGGAGGCACTGATGCAGCAGCCCATGGCCCCTTTCCCCCTCGGAGTATGAGGTTGTCAAGAGAGGGAACTGGCCCTGCCTTTGGCCTCCCCTCTCACCTGAATGACTGGCAGCTCCTGGAGGCACCCTGCCTTTCGTACAGGGTCTTCCCTCTTACAACTGTCTCCACTCCCTTTCTCAGCCCTGTGCATGTATATAGTCGCTCAGTCGTGTCCAACTCTTTGTGACCCTATGGACTGCAGCCCATGAGGCTCCTCTGTCCATGAGATTTTCCTGGCAAGAACACTGGAGTGGCTTGCCATTTTTCTTCTCCTGGAGGGGATCTCCCTGACTCAGGGATCAAACCTGCATCTCCCATGTCTCCTGCACTGCAGACGGATTCTTTACCACTGAGCTACCAACGAAGCCCTTTCTCAGCCCTGCAGACTCCTATTTGTTCTTCAGGACTCGCCTGCCTCGGCGAGTGCACACGCCTAGACCTCTGAGGATGAGCAATCCTCCACTGAGCTGAGCTCAGAGCACCTAGTATAGGCCTGCGCACAGAGGGTTCTCTGCTTCTGTGTTTTGAACAAACGGGCAAGTGCCTGCCTGAGGGGTTCTCATGGGTTCTTTGTGACCTTGGCCTGCTCCCCTTTCCTGTGGGGCTGCAGCTTGCAGGACCTGGCCCGGGGAAGCCCTCCTTCCATTCCTCATGGGCACAGGCCCATTAAGCCGCCATCTTCTCTCACCTCATTATCACCTTGGCCTGGGGTACCCAGGGAGGCCTGAGCCCCTGGGCATCCAGGGCTGTCCCCTTTGCCTTCCCACTGGAAGTGTTGCCCTGGGAAGGTCAGATAGAGAAAATCCCAGCGCCTAGGGGGGAGTGTCTTCCCTGTCGGTTTGAAAAAGGCCATCTCTCCTCAAACTCATTCTACTCACCCCAGCGGGAACCCTGGCCCAGGCACCTTTGGATGGGCGGCTTCCCAGAGCCCCTGTGGCCTTTATCTCCGCGGCTGGGAGATAAGACCGCAGGGCTTGGCTCTCGTGCTGAGCGATGGATGGGGGAACAGGAGCCGTAAAGCAGGGCGGGATTGACAGTTCAGGTCGGGATCCTGGGAAGCCTAAGCTTTGAACTCTGCCCTCAGAGGGGAGGGGGCCTTTATGACTGGGCTACTCCAGGGCTGGTGAGACAGGAGGGCTCTTAGGGCGGGCTTGAGGCCCTGGACTGCAGGGTGAGACCCCAGAGCCCAGGGAGGTGGGACCAGTGGCGGAAATGGCTCCATCCCGATTTATGGACTTGTAAACGACACCATTAAGAGGAAGCCCTCACCTTGGCTGGAAACAGCTGTGTGAGCCCGCAGTAAAACTGGCAGCTGGCCAACCAATGCCTGGCGTCCCCGGTGGGGGGAGGTGGTAGGGGTGGGATGCCAGGGACCCCATCACCCCCGCCTGCCTCCCAGCTGTGCTGCGGGACTTGGGTTGTGACCATTTGTGAGATGGGGGCTGATTATGGAAATAATGACTAAATATTCTCTTCCAACTCCCCAAAAGGACAAAAAAAAATTGCAGAAATCTTTGAGTCATCATGTGCAAAGTCAGCCCCGAGAAATGACACCAAGAGGAAACGCAGGTCCACACACAAAAAAGTGGTGGTAGTTGGGGGCTTAGAGTTGGCTGCTTATGGGGCCAAGAGGTGAGCCCCTGAGCCTCTCAGGTGTCAGATCTGCTTTTATATGAAAGTAGCCATAGCGATGCCCTTCTAAGGGTGGCCGCAATGATTCAGCGAGAGAAAGGAGAATGACTTGACTTTTGATGTGCTCAAGGAGTGAGAGATCTTGGGCTTCCCCAGTGGTCCAGTGGCTGACTCTGAGCTCCCAATGCAGGGGGCCAGGGTTCAAACCTTGGTCAGGGATCTAGATGTCGAACGCCGCAAGTGAAAGAGCCTGTATGCCACAACAAAGATCGAAGACCTCATGTGCCTCCTTGGAGACCCAGTGCAGCCAAAAAATAAAAAAAATAAAAAAAATAAAATAAAATAAAAAGAAGTGAGCAATCGTTTTCTCTTCAGATGAGATGACAGCAAAACAAAATGGAAATGTGGGACCTGGGCTCTTTTTCTGCGTATGTTCCCATGGAATTAGCTAACGCGGCAAAACTGAGACAAGACTCCCAGCTGCCTGAGAGCAGGGACAGCCCTGTCTGGCTCAGTTTTATTTGCTCAGTTGCTAATAAAAAATCTGGTCTGGAACATGGAGAATGCTTTCAGTAAAGGTTTGGTGAATGAATAAAATAGGGAGCGAAGGGAACAAGGAAAGGTGGGAGGGAAATAAAGTTATTTTTCCTCTGGACGCAGACTAGGAGTGGGAACCCAGAGGAAAGAAGGGACATTTGCTGGTCCCCACTTTGATCCAATACATCATAAAGCTGGCTTCTCACAATGACCAGCAGGCCCCTAGGATAACTGCCCAAGTGCTGTCTTGTTAAAGAACAGGTAGATTTGCACATTTTGTCGGCATGTTATTTACTCCGCTGCAAATAACTTCTGGGTCCCCTGTTTTCTCCTCTCAAATGATGAGACTTAAATGAGATAATGTGAGTAAAGCTGTGAACACAGTTATTGGGAAACAGCAAGTGTTCGATACATGTTGGATATTATTAGACTTCAGGATGAACGACCTGGCTCAGCATCATTAAATAACTTGGCCAATTCACAAAACTACCAAGTGTCACAGCCTGGATTCCCACTTGGCTGTTAAAGCTCCTGCCCTGGATTCTGCTAGGTTCAGGAGCTGATGAGACACCAGAAGGGGTGAGGCATGGACTACCTCCTCCCTCTCAACTAGGTGGTCTAGGAATTTATCAGAAGGGAATGGCAATCTATTCCAGTACTATTGCCTGGAGAATCCCATGGACAGAGGAGCCTGGTAGGCTACAGTCCATGGGGTCGCAANAGAAGGGGTGAGGCATGGACTACCTCCTCCCTCTCAACTAGGTGGTCTAGGAATTTATCAGAAGGGAATGGCAATCTATTCCAGTACTATTGCCTGGAGAATCCCATGGACAGAGGAGCCTGGTAGGCTACAGTCCATGGGGTCGCAAAGAGTCAGACACGACTGAGCGACTTCAATTCACTTCACTTCACTTCATAACTACTAAAGAATTCTTTTGCCATATAATTTACATGCTGAGGTGCCAGAAACACTGGGGCCATGAGAATCTTTATCTTGGCAGGAGAAATACCTTCATTAAGTAGCCACCAAGCAGGTAAATAAACAAACACAAACCAAAAGGAGACAAGATATCAGGCAAACATTTCCAGAGCCCTTGCTGGGCAGGCCTGACCCAGGAGATGCGGGGACCCTACTCTCCCTGACTCCACCACATGGCCCTTCACCTCCCACCTCCCCGCGTCAGTGTTTGCTATTCACTGACTGTGAGAAGTGGAAGGTCCTCAGTGTTGTGTGTTGCAGGAACATTAGTTTCATAAGATGCATGACTCTGAGGAACTTTGAGTTCAGATAAATTTGGGACAAATTGTGTTACACACACAATGACTTCGTTCCTGCAGGATTTTCCCTGAGCTTTTATAGGCTCTCTGAACTGGAGACTCCACTGGGGCTGAGCTGGCCTCGGTGGTGCCCTGAGTGCAGATGATCTATTCTATTTTTTCAGGAACCACCTATTAATATGCATTAGCCCTGGGCAGAAGTCTGGGGAGGCTCCTTAGCAGGGAAAAGATGGGGACACAGGCTTTCTAGGAGGCCCTCCTGGCCCTTCCGCAGACAGTGCCCCTTTGGCATTGCCTGAAAGATAGCAAATCTCTTTCCCAAAACTCTTGGGGATGCCTGGGATGGCATACTGCCTTCCATCTCTGGGCATCAGTTTCTCATCTATATAACAGGGAAATGGGATGACATGCGACATTGCCCATCATCTGTAATTCGTTAATGATCCCCAGTGAAAGGGATTCCTCAACCCAGGAATTACCAGGGTGCCTCTGCGTCTGAGAGTCTAGTGTGATTTTTGCTGTGGCTTCAGTATTTTAAAATGCTTTGGGGGTTTATTACATGCCTATGTAGCTCTTACCATGTGTCAGGCTCACAGATGTTGACTCATTTGATCCTCACCCCAATGCCAGTATAGTAAGTCACCTATATACACCCCCTTTTTACAGATGAGGAACTGAAGCACAGAAAGAATTAGAATCTGAGCAGCCTATCTCCAGCGTTGATCCACGCTTTACTGTCTCCTCTGAAAAACTGACCCAAGTGAAACGGGTTTCAAGCTCCCAAATGGCTTTCCATTTTCCCAGGAGGGATGGAATAAAGGCGGTAGAGAAGAAGGCTAATGTGTAGAAAATGGAGAAATGTTGGAGGGAAATAGGGCAGGAGGATTTGGGGATCTTGGCTCTCTTTCTATTTGGGCCAAAAAAAAAAAAAAAAGAGGGTGTTTGGGCAGTTTTGCTAGAATTGGCTCAGCCCCTGATTCACCTAAGATTCTGGTTTCTCTCTGCCTGGGGCACCGCCACTGCTCGTGACTTCCTGGCGATGCATCTAACAATTTCACACACTTTTCATTCTGTCTTGGGAAGTACCTGGCAGATGCTCACAGCCTGGACCTGGGAGTCCTGTTCTGGGTCCCAGATCAGCAGAGAGAACTCCAGAGAGACAGCTCACCTGTGCTTTGGCCATACCTGCCACATTCCATTCTTCAGGTCTTAAAAGCCTCCTATTCTTTTACAAATCACTGGTTCAGGCCTAAATTATCCAGATAATGGAGCCACCTGGCCCGTCATTTTGTTGGCATAGACACCGTTTCTGTGTAATCTGAGAATATTCTATCTGCTGCGGAGTTTCTTCCAAAGGCTTTATTTCTAACCTTCTTTAAGAAACAAATTTCCTGTTGCCATGGAGATCAGTTTTTTCAGCTAATTTGCTCAGGCTCAGAAGCCAGGGCTGAAAGCCGGTCTCTCCTGTTCCCTGATCGTCTACCCTGGAGAGTCCTGGGTTTTCTTCCTCCCAGAGGCTCCCAGACCCTAGAATCCTCTGAATAGACAATTCAGGTGATGGTCACATTTGGTTTCACATTTTAAAATCCTTGACATCATGTATACAGACACTGTTGTTTTGTCTTAATGCAGAAACATAAAGATCCAGGGCGGCTAAGTTTTGTAAATACATGCCTTCTGGAATCTGTTTGTGAAGGATTAAAATGAGAGATTTCAGAGCTAGAAAAGACTAGAACATTCAGACAGCAGAAAAGTTACTTCTTGGGCATAAACCTGGCCCCCGCTGAGGTGGACCAGCGGAGGCAGAACAGGACACACACTTTGCCTCCAGGGAGGTTGCAATCTGGTGAGAATTAAATTGCTTCAGAGCTCAGAGGGATCTCAGCAAGCATCTCCTGTAATACTCTAATTTTACAAATTGGGAAATTAATCTAAATTCTCAGAGCCTGCCCTCAGGAGATTTTTAAAAAAACCGAAGTCTTAACTCTCAGTCACTTGGGACAAACCCTTCTTAGAGCCGGACCCCACATTGCCCCCTCCACCTGTCCCACTGACATACTCTGCCCTCTGCAGATGCCACTGACATACTCTGCCCTCTGCAGATGCTACGTCCAGTTTCTTACCTCCATGTCCTTGCATAGTGAGGTCCCACTCTCTGGATTCACTTTCACCTCACTGGACATTTTTTGCTATCCTTCAAGACTCTCCACAAGTGATACCTTTTTTGGAATTTTCTAGGCTGGATCAGGCATCTTCTAGAGCCTATCACACTGCTGCAACTGCTTGCGTGTTTGACCTTCTTGTCTGGTGGACAGTGAGCCCCTTGGGGATGGTGTTAGAGTGCCTCTGGAAAGACCCGGCACAGAAAAAATACTAATGAGTGACTGAAGACATCAGGATCCCAACAGCAACATGTGAGAGCTTCCCATGCACCAGGCACTGCGTGCATGTATTAGCTGTGTCTTAGCCCATCCTGGTGGCTATAATCACTACCACACACAGGTTGCAAACAATGGATTTCTGACTGTGTCCTTACATGGTAAAAGGGGTAAGAGAACTCTGGGGAAGGGGTAGGGAATCTCCTTTAAAAGGGCACATATCCCCTTCATGAAGGCTCCATCCACCCTCATTGGCTTAAGCACGTCCCAAAGGCCCCAACTACAAATATCATTGACTTTGGGGGTTAGGATTTCAACATGTGAATGTTGGGGGGACATAGACATTCAGACCCTGGCAGACTCACTTAATACTCTCCCTGATCCTAGGAGGTGGTATGATTATTCCTCGGTTTTCTGTGAAGGAGACTGAAACACTGAAATGACTTGCTTACGCCGCCCAGCTGGAGAGAGCTGACGTGTGGCTCCGAATCCTGGTAATATTCCTTCAGATCTTCTGCTTTGAGCAGCTACTCTAGATGGCCTTTCTGATCAACAAACAGCCCTCTGCTCTAGGTATAAATCTTATTTTGCGGTTGAGGAAACGGGTACTTAATGATTGATACAAGGACTAGTCCAAGGTCACACAAGCTGGGGTGTCTGGCTTGGAAGCAGATGGTCTTGTTGCTTCATTATACTACATCTAAACTAATGTGTGAAATGACATGGTAGGGACTATAAATGTTTTAGGGACAAATTTAGAAAACTTTCTTATTTTCCTTTACAGTCTCTGCTGTAAGTAAATACTTCAGTTCAGAGCTAGTTCCCACTCTATAGTACAGAAAACCCCATAGCCTTTCTATTCTTTGTGTATCTGAGAGAAAAGGAAAG
>SJYV01007883.1:25106-52568 GCA_006410875.1 Neotragus pygmaeus | reverse complement strand
CCTCAGCAGTGGAAGCATGGAGTCCTAACCACTGGACCGCCAGGGAATTCTCTATATCAGAACTTGTAAGCTTTAAATAATCTTCAGAAAGCCAGACAGGAATATATGTTAATAGATTGTAGCAGTTACAATCTACAGCTTGACTTTTGACAAGCTAAGGTCATATTCCTAAGGAATATTTGTTAGGAGGGATCTCTACCAAATGAACAACAGAGAACCTTTCCTGAGGGGACCCAGTAAACTTCAACTTGAACCTGCAAATACTCATCTTCCTTTCATTTGGAGAAGATGATGGGAAGGGGTCAGAATTCTAATCATGGCTTCTCTGGGACTCAGTTTACATAACTGTAACTAAGGAGGTTAGATTGTTCAATCATTCCGAATTTTTGCAACCCCATGGACTGCATCATGCCAGCCTTCCCTATCCTTCACCATCTCCCAGAATTTGCTCAGATTCATGTTCACTGAGTTGATGAGGTCATCCGACCATCTCATCCTCTGTCGTCCCCTTCTCCTCCTGCCTTCAATCTTTTCCAGCATCAGGGTCTTATTTTCTAATGAGTCAGTTCTTTGCATCAGGTGGCCAAAGTATTGGAGCTTAAGCAGATTCAGTGACTTATTTATTGCTCAGTCTGCCCTTTACACAATTTCGTTGAGTCTTTTCTTGTGAAGATCTGAATCTATCACTTTATAATTATTTTTTGTATTATCTCTTGATAGTCATTTTGTATTATAAGGTTTGCTCACAGATGGAAGGACAGGGTGCTTATATATATATAAAAAAAAAGTCCTAAGAGTATTCACTGAATATAGATTCTCACATTTATCTAAAGCCATCTAAATTTACTTGTTCTAACATTCAGAATTTCACTCTTTCCCAATCAATGTCATATACCTGGCAAGGCTATGAATTCCATTTATATTGTAATTCTGCAAATTGCAGGATTGAGTTTTGGGTCTGATTTTCATCTATGTTTTATATCCTTACCCTGAGTATGTAAAAAACTGGAGATTCTTTTAGGGCTGACATAGAAGCTTTTTGGTTTTCAGGTTGTGTCTTGAGCTAAGTATTTAAGTATGATCTTATCATTATCACATAAACTCTTAGAGTCAGAAACAGCATCTTCCCACCCATCCAACTTTTCTAATCTTTCTCTTCCTCCTTCCTGCCTACCATCCTTTCCCCCCCTCCTTCCCTTTCTTCCACTAACTTAACTACTTTTTAATTAAAAATTATTTTTTTCAGTTTTATTGTAATATAACTGACACACAACACTAAGTTGATCATGACTTGATGTATGTATGTTGTAAAATGTCATAATTGTTATTTCCAGCTCCACCAACAGCTTCATCTCTGAGCAGTTCATCACAGACAACTGAGGTAACAACTTAAAGAACTGTTTTATCCCTACACAGCTATTCATCATGTTCTACTCAACCCCAAGAACCAAACTTGGGTTGCCGATTTTGAGAGCTAGCTGCCCAGAGCCCATGACAATTTGCGCTGAGTTGCTAGAGTGACTGCTGACCCTAATGCAGAAGCCAGGAGCTTACTGCCATTGGACCTTGGAGACCATCATCACCTGCTTCTGTTCTGAGTCAGAACAGAACTGATTTCTCCAGGGTCAGAACCCTCAGGTGCCACACTGCCAAGACCACTGTCTTGCTGCTGGCCCATCCCCCACCACCTGTAACGACCAATTTGCTGTGCATTTGCTCAGTCCTATCTGGCTCTTTGAGACCCCATGGACAAACTCACATCGAGTCGGTGATGCCATCCAACCATCTCGTCCTCTGTTGTCCCCTTCTCCTCCCTTCATGGAGCTGTGTTATCTGACCAGAACTCCTATACCCCATCAGCTATCTGATGCTTCTCTTGCTGCCACTAGAAGCAAAAGTAAGAAAACCATAATGGTTTCTCTCCGTCCTGCCTTTCAATCTCCTGGCAGTGCCTCCCATTGGCAGGACTAAATCTGTAGCCATCTGGCAAGGGAATCTGGGCTTGCATAGAGTTTCCAGGCTTCCAACCTCCTGTGATTCAGAACAGAGCAAAAGAAAAAAAGCGGGGCGGGGGGGTTGGAACTGTTAGCAATAAGTAAAATGGTTGATGCACATGTTATACATGAGATAAGTCACTAGGCACAATATAAAATTGAAAAAAACAAAAAAGAAATCTCTATGGTAACAATGGCCCCAATGATTTCCTCCCTACATCCAAGTAATGTAACTTCTCAGCTCTTCTCATTAAGAAGTGGGGCCTATTTCCCCATCTCTTGAATCTAGGCCTGCCTTGTGATATGCTTTAGCCAATAAGATATAGCAGAAGTGATAGTATGCCAGTTCTGAGCCCAGGCCTCAAAAGGGCCTGTGTATTTCCGTGTGCTATCTCTGAATCTTGCTTTCTCGGTGAGCAAATGCCCAGGTTAACCTGTTGGAGGTTAAGAGGTGGCATGGAGGAGTGACAAGGTATAACAACTCAGGCCCCTTTAGATAGTTAATTAACCTGGTGCTAACCATGGATGCATGAGTGAACGCAGCCAAGAACAACGAACTCTAGCTAGCATCCCAAGAAATTCATATATTTGTGATTTTGAGTCACCAAGTTTAGAGTGGTTTACTGTGTAGCTATAGCTAACTGATACAGCTATCTGCTACCAAGAGTACAAAATCTAGCATAGGGAGAAGTATGCATGCAGACAATGCAGAATGGAGACACAAATGACAGGGCCTCGTTGAACTGTATGGAAGGTCGCATCCAAAATGACTGCAAGAAGGATGAAGATTCTGTGGACCAAGTTCTCATGGCCTCTTCCAGTAAGAGGTGGAACTTGAGCTGGGCCTTGAAAAATAAGCAATATTTTGGTTGATCCTGATTCAGCAACATTTAGAAAAATGGTGATGCCAATCAATGATTTGATACAAAGAAGTCTGGTAGATTGAATGCGAACTTAAAACAATAACAACTGGCTTCTCTTCTACCTACCTGAATATTCTTTATTTGGCTTCTAACATAGTCCTGTCAGAGTGTTTAAACATAATAACATACATGTATATATTTTAAGTGAGGCTCCTGGCTGGTGCAGTGGTAAAGAATTCATCTGCCAATGCAGGAGACACAAGAGACACGGGTTGAGAATATCTCCTGGAGAAGTCCACTCCAATATGCTTGCCTGGAAAATTCTATGGACAGAGAAGCCTGGTGAGCCACAGTCCACGGAGTCACAAAGAATCGGACATGTTTGAGTGACTAAGCACATATATTTTAAAACAAGTTAAATGATTATATTTTGGTAACTGGAACACCAATCTATAATTATTAATAAAAATTTGGAAATTATAGAATAGAAAAAAAAATTCATCTAATGTACAATCGAACCCACAGACACAGTCACTGCTACTGTTTTAATACGTTTCTTTCCAGTCTTCTAAAAATCCATATTTACATAGTTAATATTAAATGGGATGTATAATTTTGTGTTGTTCTTTCTACTTTCTCTTTTAACATAAATATTTTCTCACTTATAAACTTTCTTGGACTTCCTTGGTGGAACAATGGATAAGAATCCACTTGCCAATGAGTATCATCATACTTTTTTGCTATTTCAATAAATACAAGTTAATAATAACCCATTGCTACTTTAAATCACATTTCCTTGAGTTTGAGATAGAGTGAACGTTTTCCATGCACTTATTGGTTCTTTGTTTTCCTTTTGGGGAACATGGATTTAGTCTCTGGTCTGGGAAGATTCCATTTGCTGGAGAGCAATGAAGCCCATGTGCCGCAACTACTGAAGACCTCATGCACCCTAGAGCCTGTGATGTGAAACAAGAAAAGCCATCACAATGAGGCGCCTATGCACCGCAGTGAAAAGTAGACCCTGCTCACCAGACGCCACAGAGAAAGCCCATGCACAGCAATGAAGACCCGGCACAACAAAAAATAATAACAAAATTAAAAAAACTACTCTTAAAAGACTGTCTCAAAATATAATTTTTAATGGCTTTATATCTCATCTTCTAAAGGTACTATTATTTGTTGATTGCTTCCCATGTTGTTGGATATTTGTGTTGTTCCCTATTTTGTTCCCTCTTAAGTTACTCTACGAGTACCACCTTTGCCTATTATTTCTTTAAGATAGCTTGTGAGAGGAGAGATGAAGCTTTACATTTTTGAAGAGTTTGGGTATATGTTGTCAGACGTCTTCTTTTGCCAGAATGAGTGTTCTAAGTTTTTCTCTCTCATAAATGATTGACACAACTCATTCCATTGCATCATTTTGCACTATCATCATACTTTTTTGCTATTTCAATAAATACAAATTAATAACCCATTGCTACTTGAAATCACATGTCCTTGAGTTTGAGATAGACTGAACATTTTCCGTGCACTTATTGGCTCTTTGTTTCCCTTTTGGTGAAATAACTGTTCATGGTCTGGAGAATTGATATTGACATCAAAGTCCTCTTGTGGTTGACCAGCTGCTCCTCGCCTCCCATGGGATGCAGGCTGTGTGGTAGGAAAGCTGTCATCTCCTATAAGAAAACCTATAGGATGGGCTGCCGCACACGACCATGGCTGCAGCTGTCACCTGGGCGGCATTGCCAGGGCTCTGCTATACACGGTCCTTCCCTACACGGTGACATGGAATCTCAAAACCAAGGCTCCCTTTTATACAGTCACCTCTAGGGTACTGTCCTCTTGTGCCCTGGGGGTTGTTTGCTCTAAATAATAGAAGCATTTTCAGAGCTTTCAGTTTCTTAGTAGTACCAGCACCTGCTGTGACCAAGGGGGAAGAGAGCACCATAAGGCTGTGTTGCTTGGGTGGTGTTCATGGCCACCGTAGGCTGTTTGGCTTGAACTCTCCCCTTTCATCTCTGGCTCCATGGTGTGAAATGCTGAAGACTCTGATGGAGGGCTTTCAAGCCTCATTACCCATCCGGAGTACCATACGATTCCTCAGTGAGCCACCTGTTATTGTCAAAAGAAAACCCGGATTTGTGTGTATTTACTGGAGGCAAGACATCTATTTTGGGTGGATGGAGAGCTTGGTAAGGTGAGTGATGGAGATAACTTGGAGATCAGCTTGTTGTTGTTTTCTATCCTGTGGCATTCGGGACACCGTTTATTACAGCATTTATCACCCAACAGGATAATTGCCCATTGACTCAAATGTTCTGCCACCAGAGTTGAAGCTCTGCATGAGGGTAGGGAGTAACTAAATAATTCCTGTACTTTCAGCCCTCGCCGCCTGCTGCCCCCCACCCCCCGCAAGGGGCTGTCACAGAGTAGTTTTTCAGTAAATATTTATTGAATTGAAAGAATGTCATCATTTGGATTCTGAGGAGAGAAAAATCTTAAAAAAACTCTTCAGAAGTAAGATATGTGCCAACAGAGTTCTTAGAAGCAGCTGATGATGAGATAGCTTTGATCCTGTGGTTGCTCTAGACTCTGCCTGCTGTTCCTTCATTCTCTGCACCCCTTAGCTGGAAGGCTGCTGCTACAAACAGGGTACCCTGGCAGTTCAAAAAGGAGACCTGGGTTAAACTGATTCTTGCACAACCCTTAAAATCAACATTCTTCCTTCTGGTGTGGTGTTATGGTTTAAATTATNACAATGAAGAATCTGTCTGCAATGCAGGAGATCTGTGTTCAATCCCTGAGTTGGGAAGATCCCCTGGTGAAGGGAATGGCACCTGACTCCAGTAGCCTGGCCTGGAGAATTCCATGGACAGAGGAGCCTCTTGGGCTACAGTTCATGGGGTCCCAGAGAGTTGGACACGACTGAAGCGAGTTAGCACACACGCACGTGCACTGTTAGTGTTTTAACGACTGGGTCCCAAAAGACTGTAGCCCCCCCAGTGGGCCCAGAAAGGGTAGGAGTTCCTGGGCCCAGATATAGACAGCTGCAGGAAGGTGGAAATGAAGGATCTGGTCTCACCAGGAGCCAACCTGAGGATAATAATAACAGTTGAAAAAGAGGAAACAGGCTCTTAATTTCTTAGTGAAATCCCTCTGCATAAAGGATATACTCAACGACCAGAAGACTGGGCTTGGATGTAATCATGTAGTGAGGCCTTGTGATGCGTCCCTCACCCTCTCTGAGCCTTGTTTTCCTCACCAGGAAAATGCAGGTCACTATAAACTGTCTGCGGGGGCTGCGGTGAACTCAGACGAGAAGAGGGTTTGATTGCGCCTGGCAACCCCGAGGCCTTCAGAGGCCGGGACGGGCGGCTCCTTCGTGTTTCCTTCCCTCCAGGGTCCCCGTCCCCCATCAGCGGGGCCTCTAATGCCTTTGGCATCTCTGCGGTCCATTTCCTGGAGGGTGTAAATTATTTAGTGGAGGAGCACATCTGCCAGCAGGAGGAGGGCTGGCCTCAGAGTGTGCCCACTGGGGAGGCTGCGAGGTGGCCTGGCCCGGGCAGCTGCCCACTCCCCACTCCCTGGAGGCTGCCCTCAGCCTGTGGAGTCCTTGATGATGGGGATTTTGTCTAGGGTTCTGTCCCCAGGCTTCCTCTCCAGGTCTGGCCGTCGCGCTCCCTCCCTTGGAAGGAAGTTAGACCTCTAAATGGCCATGAATAATCGATGAGCTCTTAGAGTAGGGTTCTGGTGAGAAAGACTCGGCCCCATTAGTGACCTTGCTCTAACTCCTCGGACACCCGCCTCTCCCCCAACTCCTGCCCCGCACACAGCCTCTGCCTGAGCCAGGCTTGGCAAGCAGGCTTCACTGAGTGTTGACGGGAGGGGTAGAAGAACCTGAGAGCAGAGTGGTTAGCAGGTCCCCCTACAAGGGAGAGGATGGAGTGGCCTGTTTACTTGCCTGGGGACAGTGAGGGACAGTTACCCGGCCTGGGATGTTTGCAAATGTCTGAGGGAATTATTCTTGACCTTGGGGGTGCAGGCAGGTGTGTGGTGCATGCAACGAGTCCTTTCAAGTTTCTGGGGGACTTCACACATGCACAGCATGGAGAACTACCAGCCATCCTGGTTGGCCCCCGGGGGTCCCCTGGACTCCCCACTAGTGGCCCCTGGTACTGGGTAAGCCTAGGTTCTGAATCCAGCTGGTTGCCCATCCAGTGGAAGCCCCTCCCTCCTTTCTAGTCCTCTCCCCACCTCCACCCTCATCCTTCATATTCAGCAAATGCCTTCAAATATCCTGAGATGAGTTCAGGTCAAGGTGCTCCTAGAGGTTGCTTTTCCTGACATTTGTCACGCAGGTTCTTGTGACATCATTTCCAGTCTTCTCCGTGAGGACAGCAATCATTGCGTTCTCCTCTCTGACATCTCATGTGCTCAGCTGGCGCAGTGTGGATCTCAGCAAATGTTTACCTTGGGTGATTCACTCAACTTTTCACACCACTATCCATCCTCATGGAAGGACGAACCAGTTTCTACTTCCTAAAATACAGCTGGATTATACACGAGCAGAGGATTTCCTTTTATCCATTAATTATTGAGGGTTTTACATGTCCTGATACTTTTTCTGGCCTCCTAAGCCTGAGGGCTTATGGACCAGTGATGACTTGTGTGGTCTTACTTCCGAGGTGGAGATAGTACAAAGGTCCTTGTCAAGTCCCTTACCAGCTGAGTGTTTCTGGCATTTTTAGAGGAGCAGGAAAACAGAGGTTCTAGGCATAGCTTTTACTAGTTGGGGCAGGATTAAGTCCTGGCTAAAGGAGATTGAAGAAGTTGGTCAGACTGACATAGTTTACCAAGGATTTGGGGAAGCAGTTTAAGGATTTAAAGAATCTTGAGGGCAGAGTAGGGGATAGGACTGAGATGGGAGAGAGAAAAAAGTCACTGCTTAATAAACACCTCCCACACTCCAGAGATGGCCTGAGCTTTTGGTTTATTGATTTACTTGTTTCTTATGTGGCCCCAAGTATTGAGTACCTCTAATGTCAATTTATGGGAATATGAAACAGAGGCTCAGAATGATCGCATCCCTTGCCTGAGTTCACATGGCTCTTAAGTAAGGCTGGGGTAGGGGTTATATTGTAGCAAGTGGTCGTGCTAAGGACGTGTGATCTCCTGAAATGTCATGGTCACAAACCCCCTGATGGACAGAGCAGACATCGTGGGCCCCTTCACAGAGATGAGGAGAGGGATACTCAAAGAGGTGAAGTGACTTACTCATGATCACTGTCTGGGAAACTGGGAGAGACATGGAATGCCTGGATGGCTAGGAAGGGAGGGGCAATGTGGGGCCAGGACCGCTGGAATCCCTCCTCTTCCTTGATGTGCCAGGCCTGAGGGCAGCTTAGTGGGGGATATGGGAACCTCTACTAAAAAGCTAATGCTCCAAAGAACCATTGTTATCAAGGTAATGTCTCTTATGGGAGCAACATTTTCTAATTTCCAAAGCACTTTTGCATCTACTATTTCCTTTAATTTTCCAAAGAGCCCTCAAGTAAGTACTACCGTGCCCATTTTGCAGACAAAGAAACTGAGGTTCCGCCATTTAGTACAATCTATTCAAGATTATGCTATTAAGAGGGTGAGGAGGTAAGATTCCTTTCCGCCCAGGTTCTGGTCATTTACATTCAAGGCCAGCCCTTGGTCTTCCAAGTCAGGGACCGCCATTGCCCTTTGATAGCCAGCCGGTATTGTGCATACTTTCCTGGGTAGAGGGGCTGCCCTGTTATTTTGTAAGCCTGGTTGACAAAAGAGAGCTCTTTCCTGACAAATGCAGAGACTCACTTGGGGTCCTACAAAGGACATGTCGATTCCCTGGGTGGTCACAAGGAGCTCGTGGGACTTGGTCAGCTGCCCTTTGTCTGGATAAGGGCTATCTGGAAATGTCTAGCTAGCTTCCTGCGTCATGCCAAGGCAGCCAGCTACAGTGACAAAAACACATTCAAGCCGCGGTCCCTCACACAGTCCATAAGCCTGTTCAACCCAGAGTAGATTTGTTTTTAACATATCTTTTTTGATTTCCTTTCTGCTACACGATCTAACAGGAGTAAGTTCTGAACGTAAGTGACTAATAGATTCTTTCATTCTTTTTGAGATTTGCTAGTGAGAATCTGCATTTGCTACGCGACAGAAGGCGTCACCGAGGATCGAAAACACCAAGGCAGAACCCATGAACACATCTAGCTGTAGATTCCTGGGCANCTAACAGGAGTAAGTTCTGAACGTAAGTGACTAATAGATTCTTTCATTCTTTTTGAGATTTGCTAGTGAGAATCTGCATTTGCTATGCGACAGAAGGCGTCACCGAGGATCGAAAACACCAAGGCAGAACCCATGAACACATCTAGCTGTAGATTCCTGGGCAAAGATATTCCCTTCCTAGTTTTTCCCGTTTTGTGAAAACAGGGAAAGGTACTTGCAGACATGGGCACCGTTCTGAGTGAAATACAAAGTTTCATGTATTTATTGATCATTCCTTTATTAAAAGCTGAAGTATAGTTGCTTTACAATGTTGTGCTCGTTTCTGCTTGTACAGCAAAGTGAATCAGCTCTAGGTATCCTCTTTTTTTGGATTTCCTTCCCATTTGGGTCACCACGGAGCACAGAGCAGAGTTCCCTGCACTGTACAATAGGCTCTCATTGGGTATCTCCTTTATATATAGCAGTGTGCATATGTCAATAAAAAATGCCTCACAACAACTGACAACCCCTGGGCTCAGAGCTTTTGCTCAAAGTCCTGTGAGCAGCGATGGAGGCAAGTTGGGGAGGAAGCACTGGGGTCCATCCCATTTTGCAGTCTTGTTCTCATGGGGGCCTCCACCACATTCTCTCTCTGGTTGATGCTGGGTTTGGGCACCATACATGCCTGCATCTTACCTCTTTGTCAGGACTTTGTCAGCTGCCACTTGCAAATTGGTTTCATGTCTCCCCAGCCCACCCACCACCTGGCCTCCAGAAGGTGCTTCCCAAACCACAGTGTGACCCTCCCAGCCTCCTGCAGGAGCCCTGCTCTGCTTCTAATTGACCAGGAACATGCTTCTGAGTGGGGGATGCTTGAAGCCTCTCTTGTGGCCCCTGCTGGCCTTTCCATTTTATAACTTATAATCAACAATTATAGGGAAGGGAGAGAGCAGCTGTTACTATCTAACTACCTATGAAATGCTCTGCATCTAATTCTCAAGATAAAGTAGAATATAGGGTACCCTTTCTATAGATAGGCATTTGAGGCTCAGTGAAGTTGAGGGTTGGCTCAGTGGTAAAGAATCCGCCTGCCAAGCAGTAGCCGTGAGTTCAGTCCCTGGGTTGAGAAGATCCCCTGGAGAAGAATACTCCGGTATTCTTGCTTGGGGAATCCCATGGGGTTTTCTATAATCTTGTAAGCCTGGCGGGTTACAGTCCCAGGGGGTCGCAAAGAATTAGACACAATTTAGTGACTAAACAACAACAGCTAAATAGATGCAAGAGATTGGATTAAATCTTCACATTCCCTTGAGAAGAAGACCCAACGCATGTCTTCTTCTGAGATAGGGGGTCTAGTCTGTAAGGTGAGGGGAGACGGAGGGATGAGAAAGAATCTGGGGAGCTCTGGAGTCTGGGAGGGAGAGAGCACTGTTTGCAGGGACAGCTCAAATCTGGGAGGCAACGGCTCTGGTGAGAGACTACACCCCGCACCCCCACCCCATCCTCCACGGGCTTCTCTGGTGGCTCAGCTGGTAAAGAATCCACCTGCAATGAGGGACACCTGGGTTTGATCCCTGGGTTGGCAAGATCCCCTGGAGAGGGGAATAGCTACCCACTCTAGTCTTCTGGCCTTGAGAATTCCGTGGACTGTATGGTCCATGGGGTCGCAAAGAGTCAGACATAACTGAGTGACTTTCACTTTCACTCCCCTGCCCCCCCCCACACACCACACACACACACACACACACACACACACACACACACACACACACTTCAGTGTTACCTAGATCTGGTCTTGTCCTTCCAGGGCTACCTGAGAGGAGTCTCATCTCTAAAAGAGGTGGGGGAGTAGGTGGGCTGTTTTCAGAGTGTTTTCTGCATCCTCACAGTTTTTTGAGGCTTTGTGAGGGATCCGGGGTACTTTGCATGCCTACATATGAGGACTGCTATCTGACCTGGAAGGAGATTTTTTGCATGAGGAGAGTGGGCCTTGGAGATGGGGATGGGCTGGAGCGTGGGGCCTGGGGACCTGAGTGGCCAGGAGTCCTCAGTTTCTATATCTGTAAAATGGGGCCAACCACCCCTGGCCCCGTGGCCCTCATGCTTCTGCTGTGAAGCTCTAATAGCATGAGATGGTGAGTGTGCCTGGGAAGGGGGAGGGCCAGGCACTCAGAGGCAGGCACACTGGCAGGAAGGGGGCAGGGTACCTGTGAGGAAGCAGCTGGACAAGCATGCCCTGGCAGAGGGGGCTCTGAGGAGCTGAGGTCCATGGTGTCCTGTGACAGCATCCTGTGGATCTGTTCTTCCATCTGTGAAACGGAATTACGGTGACCGCCCTGCCTACCTCATGGGCTTGTGCAGGGTTACAGAGAAACCCAGACATGGACACTGGCTACAAACGTGCCGGACTGATGGTGGCCACGCAGCATCAGAGGGACCTTGGATCTGTTCTTGGCTCCACCATTCACCGACGGGGGAGTCACCATTCACCGGTCACTGACTCAGGGCCTTATTGACCTCAGCTATAAAATGGAGATGATAAAGGCAATAGCCACCACTTATGAGTGTCATGGTCACTCATTCTGTCTATACACAGCAACTGCATGTATGTATGGGTATATATTCATTTAATTCTCCCAACAACTCAATGAATTCAGAGCTATCACACTTCCATCTTAGAAATAAGGAAACCAAGGCATGAAAACGTTGCTTACTTCACACACAGGGCCGGGTCTGGGATTCAGACTGGGCAGTCTGGCTGCCCATCGCACTGTGTGGCCTAGCTCTTAAGGCGTGGGGGTTGAAAGGTGATAAAGAGTGCAAGACCCCAAGCACAGTTGCCGATCATAGATTTGATTGCTTTTATGCCACTGCTGCTGAATTTTTCTGTGATGACAGAGTGCATTTTAGAAAAGTGTGGACTACCCCCTGCAAGGCACGGGTTAGTGGCCTGAGTTTCAAAATCATGTTCTGTCTTCTCTTAAAGCATCTTTCATGCTGAAGTCTTTCTTTGCCATTTTAGGGAAATTGTACTGCTTTTGAAATGGATATATCGCCACGTTTAGTGTCTATGGCAACCTGGCCTGTCCCAAGTGGCTTTTAAAGACCCAGAGAAAACAAGAGAATCGACAGGACACAGTAGTGACCACATTGCTCCAGGATGCTGTGTGCATGGGTGGTCTGTCAACTCACGTGTATGTGGGTGTGCCTTTCTTCCTCAAAGTGTAACAGGATTGGGTGTCCTGTTCCTCCTTTGATGGCTTACTCTACTTACCTGTGATGGGGAAAGGTTGTTTAGATGGAAACTTATCACAGTGATTCAATGAGACAGGGTCCATATTGGCAAGAAAATTAATTCTGGATGCTTCACTTGCAAAGATTTGGAAGATGGAGTCAGTTTTCAGGGCAGATGAAAGCCAGGTGAAAACAGGGGGGAGACCAGTGAGCTGCCTAGAGCACTCCTAGGAACCAGCTCCACCTAAGTTGGTGTCTTCTTGAATTTTGCACCCTACATGCTTTCTGACCTCCCTCTAGTCCCTGGGTTTCAGCACCACTGGTTATTAGAGACACGGTCTCCTCCCAACACTGAAGATCTTTGAGGCTTTGGTTTCAAAGAATTCTGGGAGGGTGTACTCTGCCATGGAAGAGAGAGGGGATGAGAAACAAAGGCTGTCTCTGTGTGGACTGTGAGGTAACTGAGTGGACAGGTCATTGTCTATGAGACTCTGGTCTCAGTGTGTTTAGATTGGTCAATAATTCTTCCTGGTGATGTTATACTTGCATTCACTCTCATGATCTAGTTGCTAAGTCGTATCTGACTCTTGAGACCCCATGGACTGTAGCCTGCCAGGCTCCTCTGTCCATAGGATTCTCCAGGCAAGAATACTGAAGTGGGNAATAATTCTTCCTGGTGATGTTATACTTGCATTCACTCTCATGATCTAGTTGCTAAGTCGTATCTGACTCTTGAGACCCCATGGACTGTAGCCTGCCAGGCTCCTCTGTCCATAGGATTCTCCAGGCAAGAATACTGAAGTGGGTTGCCATTTCCTTCTCCAGGGGATATTCCTGACCCAGGAATACAACCCAGGTCAGGATATCATGGAAGGGTCTTCAACTAAAGAGAAATAAAATGAAATGAAATACCCAAGCCACACTTGGCCCTGGCAGTCTCTGGCAAAGGCAGCCTGGGCTGTGTGCCGACCAGTCACCTCTACAGGGTTGGGGTCTTTAAGCCTTGCTCAGGGGAGCATCACTTAGTGATTCCATGAGATGCTTAGTGGGGAGGAGATGAAAGAGGAAGAGAAGGTAAAACTTTGAGGTCCTGATGGAAACCTATTCCTTCCATTTTATCAAGTTTTATCCATTTGAATTCAGAACAGTTAATTTAATTTTTCCTGTACTAAGAAAATTGCAGTGTTAAGAGATGTGTGTGTGTTAGTTGCTTAGCCGTGTCCGACTCTTTGCAACCCCATAGACTGTAGCCCACCAGACCCCTCTGTCCATGGGATTCTCCAGGCAAGAACACTGGAGTGGGTTGCCATTTCCTTCNCAGTGTTAAGAGATGTGTGTTAGTTAGTTGCTTAGCCGTGTCCGACTCTTTGCAACCCCATAGACTGTAGCCCACCAGACCCCTCTGTCCATGGGATTCTCCAGGCAAGAACACTGGAGTGGGTTGCCATTTCCTTCTCCAAAAGGAAATATAGAAAGAAATAAAGTGAAGTCGCTCAGTCATGTCCGATTCTTTGCGACCCCGTAGATTGTAGCCTACCAAGCTCCTCCATCCATGGAATTTTCCAGGCAGGAGTACTGGAGTGGGCTGCCATTTCCTTCTCCAGTCTTAAGAGATACCTTCCTGATATCTTCTGAGGATGCCTCTTGGCATCCTTAGCCCATTTACTCTTGGCATCCTTAGCCCATTTACTCTTCATTCCTCTGACTTATTGAGGACAAATGACATTTTCCCCAAGCCATCAGGGGACCAGCTTGTCACAATCAGACACTTTCCTAAATGTCTATGGAATAAACATTAAAAACTTGTATTGAGGTAGCTTGGTACAGGGGACAAAGCTCATTCCCCAGTACTAGAAGTTTCCTTCCTTCCTCCTGGACACTGTCTCAGTGCCCGCCCGGGGGCTCTTTCCACTCCAAATACGGCCTGAGAAAGCATGCCCTGGAGGACTTTGAGCTTCATGGAAAGCAATTCCCTCTGCTTTGCATTCAAGATTCATTCTGTGTTGGAGTGTCCTGTGTGAGGCTCACCTCTTCTTAGGATGACATGCGGGTATCCACCTCTTTCAGCAGAGACCCTTTCTATCCATGAGGAAATGACCTTAGAGACCCCTGCAGGGTAATCCTCAGAATACAACCCAGCCAAGTCCACTTTCAAATAGGAGATACCCCCTTTTACTAGTTAACCATCACCAGGGTGACCATAAATCTGGCTGGCCTGGGACAGTCCTATTTTATGCCTGTTGCCCTGGTGTAATTATTAATAGCTCTCCTTTCATTCCCAGAGTGTCCAATTTGGGACAATCAATTACATGGTCACNGAGATACCCCCTTTTACTAGTTAACCATCACCAGGGTGACCATAAATCTGGCTGGCCTGGGACAGTCCTATTTTATGCCTGTTGCCCTGGTGTAATTATTAATAGCTCTCCTTTCATTCCCAGAGTGTCCAATTTGGGACAATCAATTACATGGTCACCCTAATTACCATGATCACGATCAGAGACTTCTGGATCCTCAGTGCTCAGCTGATAGGAGGCCCTCCCGCCGTGCTCACTGCAGCTGATCTCCTCTTCCAGGCAACTAACTATCAGAATGTTTAGACATTTGACCCAGCCATGTGCATTGCCAGTCTTTCCCCACACGTCGTGCACTTTTTAAGTATTTCCCACCTACCTACAATGAAACAGAGAGTAGGAAAGACAGGGGAAAGAGGAGGAGCCAAAGCAGATCGACAAATCATATATAGAAATTTATAATGTTTCCTAATGATGAAGGGGCTTCTCTGGTGGCTCAGATGGCAAAGAATCACCCGCCAATGCAGGAGACGTGGGTTTGATTCCTGGGTTGGGAAGATTCCCCAGAGAAGGGAATGGCTACCCACTCCAGTATTCTGGCTTGGAGAATTCCATGGACAGAAGACTGTGAACCTAGTAGAGCTGGGCTTGGGTGGAGGGGGAAAATGATGGGAAAATGTGTGTCCAGTGGTGGGCAGACCATCCTGTAATAAGATGATGCTTGAACAAAGATCTCTGTGAAAGGGCTTCCTAGGTGGCTTAGTGGTGAAGGATCCACCTGCCAATGCAGAAGACATGAATTCCATCCCTGGATCAGGAAGATCCTCAAGAGTAGGAAATAGCAATCCATTCCAGTATTCTTGCCTGTAAAGTTCAAGGCAAGAGGACACTGGCAGGCTACAGCCCATGGTGTTGCAGAGTCAGATACGACTGCAAAACTGAGCATGCACGCACTTTGTGAAATATAGAGAGCAACCCCAGTGGGGAGAAAGCCTTCCAAACCAAAGGAATCACACGTGTAAAAGCCTTAAGAAGGAAGGAATAGCAAGGACGCCTACGTGGTTGATGTCAGTACCAGCCAGTGTGCCCACGGATTAGGAGTACCGAGGGCCATCTTTCTCTCTTTCCCAAGCCTGGTCTGCACAGGTGCTCGCATCTTGATGGCCTGCATGGATGCTGATTGGCTAAGTTACATATTAATCTGGCTTTCTTGATCATAGTGGCTCTGGGTCAAAACTTCCTAGGACAGCCTGGCTCTAGCCTTGCCAGTGGGACCAGGGTGCCAAACTTTTGCTGTGAGCTTACTGGGGTTCCTAAACGATCTGAAGAGCTACCTTTACAGACAGCCATTGGTGTGCCAACCTTCTGCAGGGCTGCATGGCATCTTTCAGAAGCTCAGCTCCCTCCACAGAGCTTAGCCAAGTTATATCTCAGAATGATGACCTTTTACCTTGATACCATTCAGTATAATTTCACAAAGCCATTTTAGAATGTATATTCAGAAGTCAAGGAAAGAAGCCCCATATTACCTGCTTGCTCCAGGCTATCAAAATTATATTACATTCTTCAGTTTATTTAAGTAGATATTCCCTGGACAGTATAGATTTTGCAAGTGACTGTGTTTCCTTTTTTGTATTGGCAGCCAGGAAGCTTATTGCCAGCCCCAGGGGGCATCAACAATAACTGGGCAGGAATGATCAGCACACACTCCTATGAATTAACTCACTCCAGGCATCAGTTTATCATTCTACTCTTCCTTTCTCCTGTATTCATTTTTCATCTTAGTAAACCAATAAGAATCTTTTTGAAGTGACTTGGGTCTTAAATTGNACATTTCTAGTAAAGTAATGCTCAAAATTCTCCAAGCCAGGCTTCAGCAATATGTGAACCATGAACTTCCAGATGTTCAAGCTGGTTTTAGAAAAGGCAGAGGAACCAGACATCAAATTGCCAACATCTGCTGGATCATGGAAAAAGCAAGAGAGTTCCAGAAAAACATCTATTTCTGACTTATTGACTATGCCAAAGCCTTTGACTGTGTGGATCACAATAAACTGTGGAAAATTCTGAAAGAGATGGAAATACCAGACCACCTATAGGTTTCTTGAGAAACCTATATACAGGTCAGGAAGCAACAGTTGGAACTGGACATGGAACAACAGACTGGTTCCAAATAGGAAAAGGAGTATGTCAAGGCTGTATATTGAGAAATGCTGGGCTGGAAGAAGCACAAGCTGGAATCAAGATTGCTGGGAGAAATATCAATAACCTCAGATATGCAGATGACACCACCCGTATGGCAGAAAGTGAAGAAGAGGAACTAAAGAGCCTCTTGATAAAAGTGAAAGAGGAGAGTGAAAAAGTTGGCTTAAAGCTCAATATTCAGAAAACCAAGATCATGGCATCTGGTCCCATCACATCATGGCAAATAGATGGGGAAACAGTGGGAACAGTGTCAGACTTTATTTTGGGGGGCTCCAAAATCACTGCAGATGGTGACTGCAGCCATGAAATTAAAAGATGCTTATTCCTTGGAAAGAAAGTTATGATCAATTTAGACAGCATATTAAAAAGCAGAGATATTTCTTTGTCAATAAAGGTCCGTCTAGTCAATGTTATGGTTTTCCCAGTAGTCATGTATGGATGTGAGAGTTGGACTATAAAGAAAGCTGAGCCCAGAAGAATTGATGCTTTTGAACTGTGGTGTTGGAGAAGACTCTTGAGAGTCCCTTGGACTGCAAGGAGATCCAACCAGTCCATCCTAAAGGAAATCAGTCCTGGCTGTTCATTGGAAGGACTGATGTTGAAGTTGAAACTCCAATATTTTGGCCACTTGATGTGAAGAGCTGAGTCATGTAAAAAGACCCTGATGCTGGGAAGGAGTGAGGGCAGGAGGAGAAGGGGACGACAGAGGATGAGATGGTTGGATGGTATCATCGACTCAATGGACATGAGTTTGGGTAGACTCCAGGAGCTGGTGATGGACAGGGAGGCCTGGCATGCTGTGGTTTATGGGGTCACAGATTCGGACATGACTAAGTGACTAAACTGAGCTGAACTGAACTAATATTCTGTTACCACATCTTCTTTATCCATTCACTTGTTGAAGTCCAGCTCTATGCACTGGCCAGACCGTGCCTAAGGGATGGGTCTGAGAATCGATTTGCAAGCTCACTTTCATGGCTGTTGGCAGGAGAATCCAGTCCTCATCATATGAGTCTCTGCTTGCAGCTACTCATCAGCTGGCTTTCTTAAGGGCAAGAAATACAGAAGCAAGAGAGCAACAGAGCCTTAGAGCAAGAGGAATGGAAACCGTAGCATCTTACAACCTAATCTTGGAAGTGAGATACCATCACTTTTGCCATAGTCTACTGGCCACGCAGATCAACCTTGCTTCAAAGCATAAGATGTGAATTACAGGAGGCAGCACTGGGGGTTGGAACTTTAATTGCGAGGATAAAAATGTAAATTCACTCCAGAAAGATTTGTATCTAGGCATAAGGGACATTAATATTTCTCCCTTCATTCAAGATGCTCTTATTAAGCATGTCATTTGTGCCAGTCACTGTTCTAGGTGCTGAAAATACCATGATGAGCAACACATTCAAGTTCCTGATTTCAGAGATTTTTTACATTTCGGTGAGAATGATAGAAAATGAACAATTTTTAAAAAAATGGCTTGTTTGCTTCCAATTCAATTTTCTTCACAATAACTCCTGCTGCTGCTAAGTTGCTTCAGTTGTGTCTGACTCTGTGCAACCCCATAGACCACAGCCCAACAGGCTCCCATCCCTGGGATTCTCCAGGCAAGAACACTGGAGTGGGTTGCTATTTCCTTCTCCAATGCATGAAAGTGAAAAGTGAAAGTGAAATCGCTCAGTTGTGTCTGACCTTCAGCGACCCCGTGGACTGTAGCCCACCAGGCTCCTCTGTCCGTGGGATTTTCCAGGCAAGAGTACTGGAGTGGGGTGGGACAGTGTTATTACCAGAGTCCCATTTTTGATATGAGGAAGTCAAGTCTCAGGGAGGTGATGGGGTTTTCCTAGAATCCCACTTAATAAGACCTGGGGCTGGAGTTTGAACCCAGGTCTTTTTCCTCTTTCCCAAGCAAAAGCAGATCACTTTGGGATGGTCCAGTCTACCATAAGAAGAGGCCCTGCAAGCTGGGCCTGTACTTTAGAACATCTCTTGAAGGCCTACTACAGAACAAGTCCTAATTCCTGCTAGACTGTGAGCTCCTTGGGGACAGGCCTGATACTTTCTTAGTCCCTATGCTCCCTTGACATCCAGATACTGTAAGAGGAACTGGCCCCCAGCCCTTAGCACACTCCTTCCTTGGTTCCCTTCTGCCTGTGCCCCCCTCCCTCACATTGGAGTCAGTTCCCTTGAGGGAGAGTATTCTCTGGAAGCTTTGCTGAGGCTTTCCATGTGGCGCTAGTGGTAAAGAACCTCCCAGCCAATCCGGGAGACATAAAAGACGCAGGTTCGATCCCTGGGTCGGGAAGATCCCCTGGGGGGAAGGGCCTGGCAACCCACTCCAGTATTCTTGCCTGGAGAATCCCCATGGACAGAGGAGCCTGGTAGGCTATAGTCCAGAGGGTCACACAGAACTGGACATGACTAAAGCGACTTACCGTGCATGTACCATGCATGCAAGCAACTCTGGACAGAGCCTGGCAGACCCAAGGTTGGGCAGCCGTGGATGCACAGAACAGCTTCATTTTCAACAAAGGCACTTCGAGAGAGAAACATGCTGGTTGTTGGTCAGCAAAACTGGGTACTCAGAACTGAAGTGCTTTCGCATGTGTTATCTCACTTTTCTCTTTGTGGTTTGAAAGAGAAAAACAAATATTAATGCATAAAAATGGAGTCCGACAAAACTGCTGTAGACAATCTAGTTTACACAGCAAAAGTAGAGACACAGACATGGAGAACCAAGGAAAGGATTCTGAGGGGGAAAGAGGGAAGATGGGATGAATCGGGAGATTGGGACTGACACACATACACTATCGATACTGTGTATAAAACATAGCTAATGAGAGCCTACTGCATAGCACAGGGAACTCTACTCAATTCTCTGTGCTGACATTAATTGGGAAGGAAATCCAAAAAAAGGGGGATATATGCGTACATATAGCTGATGCACTTTGCTGTACAGCAGAAACGAACACAACACTGTAAAGCAACTGTCCTCCAACAAAAAATTTTTAAAAATAAATTAAAATCATTCTGTCACTTTGAAAACACACAAGCAAAAAACAGACTTGTGAAGTAGGCAGGATGGAGCTTACGGACCAGTTTTACAGACGAAGACCCTAAGATTCAGAGACGAAAACCACTTTTCCTACCGTCTCACAGTTGCAGCTAGAGGAGTGATGGTTTTCTGACTTTTCCTCTCTGCCCCTCTTCTGTGGCTGTCCCTAGATCACGTTCTGCCCGATAAAACTCCGCATGGTCTAGAGTAATGCTTTCACATCCAAACCACCTAGGGATCTTACTCACTTGCCAATTCTGATTCTATATGTCTGGGATAGTTCCTAAGATTCTGCCATTTCTTTCTTTGCTAAAAATAATTTTTAAAAATTGAAGTGTAAGTTGATTTGTAATGTTTCAGGTACACCGTAAAGTGGCTCAGTTCTGTGTGTATATATTATATATATATGTAAAGAAACATATGTAATATGTAAATCGATTTTACGTATATTTATTTTCGTATTGTTTTCCATTATAGGCTATTACAAGCTATTTAATACAGTTCTCTATACTATACAATAGGTCCTTGTTGTTTATCTATTTAATATATAGTAGTGTGTATCTGTTAATTCCAAACTCCGAATTTATCCCTCCCCTTCCTTTCCCCTTTGGGAAACAACCATAAGCTTGTTTTCTATTTCTATGAGTGTATTGCTCTTTTATTAATAAGTTCATTTGCATTGTTGTTTTAAATTCCACATGTAAACAATTATCATGTATTTGTTTTTCTCCATCTGCCTTAGTTCATTTATATGATAATCTCTACATCCATCCATGTTGCTGCAAATGATATTATTTCATTGTTTTTTAAAGTTGAGTAGTATTCCAGTATGTGTGTGTGTATGCATATATATATATACGTACTTATAATATACACCATGAGATTCTGCATTTCTAACAGGCTTCTAGGGGATGCCCAGCTGTTCCAGAGAACACACTTTGAGTCATAAGAGCCATTCTGTCCTGTTTCCATGCTTCAGAACCCCTAAAGTGAAAGTGAGTGAAAGTGGCCCAGTTGCATCCAGCTCTTTACAACCCCATGGATTATACAGTCCATGCAATTCTCCAGGCCAGAATACTGGAGTGGATAGCTGTTCTCTTCTCCAGGGGATCTTCCCAACCCAGGAATCGAACTGAGGTCTCCTGCATTGCAGGCAGATTCTTTACCAACTGAGCTATCAGGGAAGCCCTCAGAACCCCACACACCCTTTAACACACAGCCTGATGACCCAGGAGGACTCCCTGATGTCTCCTGCTGGAAGGGCCTCTTCTCACGGAACGACTTCTCCGGGGACTTGCTCCCTGGGAAGCACCAGTTACAGCTCCTTGCACTAAAGTGATCTGTGATCTCAAAGGCTCCTCTTTGGGCGTGGCTCACATGGGGTTGGACCCACAGTGCCTCTGAATTTATTTATTGTTTTTTTCTTGGGTCTTTTGTCAAGTGTAGGCAGTTATCCGTGGTGAGAAAGTGGGCATTGGGGTGCATTGTTGCCCTGAATATCTTAATTCTCCATCTCTTTTCTGTAGGGATAGTTCACTGGCTGATATAATCTTGCACTAACACTGTTAAGGCAATGCTTTTGGTTTTTTTGGCTACTCTCAAGTTTCAGTTGATCAGACAGCTGACAAACAGGTAGTGGGCTATAAGCGGTCACATAATCTTCATCACTGGCAAATTTTGAGGCAGCTGCAGCTGACCTCTACTGAAGGAAAAATCTCCAAAAATGTAACACTTAGATGTATGTGGAATGACTTCCCTGGCCCAGGCTCTGGTTTGCAGCAGACACAAGCTTCTTGAGTGCAAACACCAGCTGATATTTACATCGAACTCTCCACGATCTAGAACATGTAGACAGATGCAATACACGCTCAAGTACCAATTGTGCTGGGCCATGTACCTATGTTATAACTTTGAAAAAAAAAACCCAGGAAAGCATTCTAACACATCCTCAGAGAATCTCAATTTTTTTGAGTTTCACTCTTTTCAAAGTTTAGGATCAGTCGGTCTTCTAGGTAAGGAAGTTGATTTTCCCTTTTTACTGGACAGATGGGCACACAGATGCTCCTGGGAGTTCATTAACCCTGCCCTGACATTTTTGTAGTACCGGCTTTGTCGTACAGTGGATCTTGGAACACGTCCAAAATATACTTAGACATACTTCTCCTGGAGAAAGGCTTTTACACTTCAGAAATGCGCACGCGCGCATGTGCGCGCGCGCGCGCACACACACACACACACACACACACACAAGCACACACTTTTAATTTGAGGTTGAATTTTTCTGCCCTAATTAGCTACGTCTTTGAGCTTCAAGAGCTAGTTTTACTGTGGTTATTAACGAGGCCAATCTCTGATCGCTGGCCTTTTTCAAAAGCATTCCAGTCTGCTAAACAGTGGCCTTTCATGATTTACAAGTTTGGACTGTTTGGGGGTTTTCAACAATTAAGGTGCTAACTTTTCACACTCACATGGTCTCCAAACTTCTTAATCACAAAACCTTGGACATGGGTTGCGACTTGGTGCTCCTGTTGGTTGCTCTTACATATGGCAAGGTTCGTCATCCAGTCGAACGGGCGTCATTTCCAGAGATGATGCTGGCAGGAAGACACGGGCGCTGCTCATCAGCGTGAAGTCATGGCCCAGAGTGAGTGTTGTCATACAGTGGCTCCAAAAGACATAAGAGTCAACAACCCCTGCCTTGAACTTGGCATGTCACTGTTTTCAAAGTACTTACAAACTCGAAAGCTCACTTGATCATTATAACAAGGCTGTCTAATGCGCGGACAAATGCCATTATTACTGAACAGGCAGAGGGAAGATGAGAGAAGTGAAGTGACATGCCTGAAAAAACACAGTCAGGGGCAGAACTGGGACTCAAGAGTGCCCTGGTTCCTAGTCCGTAGCTCATTCCAAAAGGTGAGGTCAATTCCTTCGGTCTAACATTGCATCCCTTTCTTGGTGAAAATATAAAACACTGGCTTAGAACTTTTTTTTTTTTAACATAATCAGTGGACTGCATTCTACTTCCACAGGATATTTATAGATGCTTTGGAGAGCCTCTGGTCCCATTTCATCTACTGATGTCCTGATGCTCAACACCAGTTAAAAAGTTTAAAGACATCTTTTTCTTCACAGAAGAAACTTATTGCTCATTACTATTAAACAGCAAGTGTATAGATAACATGTTATAGAAATATGGAAAATAAAAAGGGGTGACTACATTTAAACAATAGGAATCCCAGACTGTGTAAGGAATGTAGGTGGAGTTATATTTTATCAAGATAGAGAAACAGCTGGAAATCCACTGTTATGTGATTTTTGTTTATCTGAAATGAAGCAGATGAAGATGAATCTGATGCTATAAAGTATTGGATTCATTTTAGCTGTATTTATTTATCTATGCTGTTTTTCTACCATGATCATAGTTATCAGTGGCTTTCGAGTTCTCAATACACTTGGATAAGTGTTATTAACTTGCTAAAGAGTGTCATTCCTGGACACGTGAAAGAAGATGTCTGGGCATTTAATGTAAATTATTCATACCTTCTCAAATTCACCTCCAAAGCAACCTCATATCTACCTGCTTCTCATTGCACTCAGCTGGTCCGAGTCTCCATCATTTCTTGCCCAGGGAACTGAAAACAGCTTCCCCAGGAGTCCACCTGTTCCCACTGTGCTCAGTCCAGCCATTCTCCACATATCAGCCAAAGCCCTCTTCCAAGTCACTCCCTTGTAACATCTAGTAGTGGCCTCCTGTTACGTTCACAAGAAAACCCAGCCCTTTGCTGGAGCCTAGGAAGTTCCCCGTGATCTAGCCTCTGTCCATCTGACATCCTCACCTCCCCCTTCTAGAACTCCCAGCACCGTTCACAGCTCCTGGAGTGTGTCCATCTCATTCCCACTCCAAGCTTGCCCTGGCCTTCCATGAACTGTCCCTAGCTCACTGCTTGGATGGGTCCTCCTGACCATGCAGACCTCTGTGACCTTCTTAGAGTGGCCTTCTCTGATCACACTGTTGGGAGCGACCCTATATCACACCTTGTTCCAGGCACACTTATCAGATTACCGTGTCCTTTCTTTCTACAGAGCACTTACCCTCTCGAAAATACCTTCTTCATTGTCTTTGTCTTCCCACTGGAATGTAGGCACCAAGAAAGCAAGAAAATGGCTTTTTAAATTCGCTTTGGGATCACCAGTGCCTAAAAGAGGCTAGCGTAGGGCAGGTGTTCAATCAATGTCTGTGATCCAGTGAAACTCGGACAAAGGTAAGCGCAAAGATAGAGCATGTCGTCAAGCCTCTCCTGTCTCTGAGATCTCTATCCGTGACTTATCTGTGGGGGTCTCTTACACCTTTTAATCTCTCATCCTCCAATAATACTAGGTAATATAGCTCGCTGGGCACAGAGGAATAAATTGAGTCCCAGAGAAACTTACTAACACATTTAAGGATGTGCAGTTATTAACGAACCCGTAGGAAGAAATATTGAGGCAGATGATACTCCAAAGCTCATGGCTCTTCTACTGCACCATACAGCAGCATTTGTTTTGTTCTGGTTTTATTTTTCTTTGTTTTTGGTATGCAGATCTTCTTAGTTGCCCTGGCCAGGTATTGAACCCTTGCCTCCTGTAGAGGAAGCTCAGAGTTTTAACCACTGGACCACTAGGGGAGTCCTCAGCATCATTTCTAATGTACAAGGTAGCCAGGCATCCGGTGCCTCCACCCCTCAGTAGCATGTAGTGGTTAGAACTCATTAATAGCGTATGTGTAAAGGGGAAATGTTACTTGTTATTTGTAGGAGGATGGCCAAGGATGCATAATTCATGCAAATAAACCATAAGAATAAGATTTCATAAGAATTCATACCCAGTGTTACAGATTAAATTTTGCTCCTCTCACTGGCCTAGATGTGTTGATGGCCTAGTGCCGGTACCTTGAAATACAACCTTATTTGTAAATAAGGTCATAGCAGATATGATTAGTTAGGATAACATGAGGTCACCCTGGAGTAGGCTAGCTCTATAATCCCATATGACTGGTATCCTTCTAAGAAGAGAGACATTTGGACTTGGAGAAACACAGGGAAGACCACCGTGGGAAGACACAGGCAGAGATGTGAGCGATGCTGCCACCGACCAAGGAACACCTGCGGCTACACCCGAGGCTGGAAGTGGAAACACTGTATCCTCTCCTGGAGGCTTTGGAGGAAGTGTGGCCCCACCAGGTCATATTTCTAGCCTCCAGAACTCTGAAGCAGTGAGTTTCTGTTGTTTTAAACCATGCAGTTTGCAATAATGTGTTAAGGCAGCCCTCGGAAACGAATACACCTGGAAATCAAAGTCCTGGGAGAAATGTCACCACTGGTTGCTCTGATTCTCCTAAGCAACCCAGGTAATTCACACGAAATAAATGAACAAGAGAAAAGGGAGACAAGAAAGGAACAGTCCATTGTGTGCCAGTCTCCTATCCAGTGTGCTCAAAGAGGAGTCATTCCCGTGCAATATTGCTAGATTTGGAAAACTGTGAAGAATGTAACACGGCTGTCTGTTGGAGCCATACTCACCAGTGCCGGCTCACTGGACTTTGTACCCAGAATGATTTTACCATCTCCCTTTACTTCCCTGGTGGCTCAGACCATAAAGTGTCTGCCTACAGTGCGGGAGACCTGGGTTTGATCCCTGGGTCAGGAAGATCCTCTGGAGAAGGAAATGGCAACCCACTCCAGTACTCTTGCCTAGAAAATCCCATGGACAGAGGAACATAGTAGGCTACAGTCCATGGGGTTGCAAAGAGCCAGATATGACTGAGCAACTTCACTTTTCACTCTTTAGTGTGACCAAATTGCAGACCTCTATGTGTAGTTTTTCTCTCTCTCTTTTTTTAAAATGATTTTACTTATTTATTCTTGTAGAGAGCATGAGCTCTCAGGCATGCGGGCTTCAGTAGTTGGAGAGGCTGGTCTCAAGAGCAGAGGCTCAGGGGTTGAGGAGGGCGGGCTTAGTTGAGACATGTGGAATCTTCTGGGATTAGGGANCCGAGCAACTTCACTTTTCACTCTTTAGTGTGACCAAATTGCAGACCCCTATGTGTAGTTTTTTTCTCTCTCTTTTTTTAAAATGATTTTACTTATTTATTCTTGTAGAGAGCATGAGCTCTCACGCATGCGGGCTTCAGTAGTTGCAGAGGCTGGTCTTAAGAGCAGAGGCTCAGGGGTTGAGGAGGGCGGGCTTAGTTGAGACATGTGGAATCTTCTGGGATCAGGGATCAGATGCATGGCATACTCATTCTTTACCCCTGAGCCACCAGGGAAGCCCCTGTAGTTTTTCATGTTTGATATGGTCCACCTTTATACCTGCTTGTCTAGTCGCTCCAGTGTGGCCTTTGCCTCTGTCATGCCTCCAAGTTATCCAAATCACTAAGCCAAAGCCAACACTTTTTCTGATTTTCTTTCAGTCTTTTTTCTATGAATATATACGACCATGTTTACACAGCATATATACTTTTATATTTATGGAACCATTTCCATATTAATGGACCTATGCAATTTCTATCTTCAATTAATGTATCATTTATCTACTTTTTCCTTATAAGCAGCACTCTGATAAACATCCTTATGCATATAAACATGTCTCTCTTTCAGACTGGGCGTATTCTTGGAAAAGGATTTCAAGGAACAAAGGACATGATGAATTCTAAACTTTTTCTGCAAATGTTAGCCATGCTACTGGTGCTTGAATCTAGGCAGCAAAACTGTGGTTTTGGTCAAAATATGGCCGTAACATCTATTTGTTAAATCAAGTGAAACCGACCTTCAGGAAAAGACATATATCTTATACTATATAGTGTATAATATATAGAAGACATATAATGTATATATTTAACCTTTGTCCAGCAGTAATAATAGGGCTTCCCAGGTGGCTCAGTGATGAAGACTCTGTCTGCCAAGCAAGAGATCCAGGTTGGATCCCTGGGTTGGGAAGATCCCTTGGAGAAGGAAATGGCAACCCACTCCAGTATTCTTGCCTGGGAAATCCCATGGACAGAGGAGCCTGGCGGGCTATAGTCCATGGAGTCTCAAAAAGAGTCAGACACAACTTGGTGACTAAAACCAGCAGCAAGAGTGATATTTTGAACACATTCCCTATAGTTGGATAGGATCGTGTTCATTACCAGATTATATAAACCTGGGATTATTCATTTTGAGATGCATGGGGGTCTTTGGATGGTGTAGCTATCCTTTATAATAATGCTAAAACGTTGTTCCTATATCCTTGTTTTTCTTTTCTAATCTTCCTCATCATACTCATCACTTCCTTTTTTTTTTTTTTTTTTACTTTATTTTACTTTACAACACTCCATTGGCTTTGCCATACATCGACATGAATCCACCACAGGTGCACATGAGCTCCCAATCCTGAATCCCCCTCCCACCTCCCACCCCACAACGTCTCTCTGGATCATCCCCATGCACCAGCCACAAGTATCCTGCATCCTGCATCGAATATAGACCAGCGCCTCATTTCTTACATGATAATATACATGCTTCAATGCCATTCTCCCAAATCATCCCACCCTCTCCCTCTCCCTC
>SJYV01007883.1:0-14594 GCA_006410875.1 Neotragus pygmaeus | reverse complement strand
TTTTGAATATGCTATCTAGGTTGGTCATAACTTTCCTTCCAAGGAGTAAGCGTCTTTTAATTTCATGGCTGCACTCACCATCTGCAGTGATTTTGGAGCCCCCTCAAAATAAAGTCTGACACTATTTCCACTGTTTTTCCCCGTCTATTTCCCATGAAGTGATGGGACCAGATGCCATGATCTTAGTTTTCTGAATGTTGAGCTTTAAGCCAGCCTATTCTCTCTCCTCTTTCACTTTCATCAAGAAGCTCTTTAGTTCTTCTCCACCTGCCATAAGGATGGTGTCATTGCATATCTGAGGTTATTAATATTTCTCCCGGCAATCTTGATTCCAGCTTGTGCTTCTTCCAGCCCAGCGTTTCTCATGATGTACTCTGCATATAAGTTAAATAAGCAGGGTGACACTATACAGCCTTAACGTACTCCTTTTCCTATGTGGAACCAGTCTGTTGTTCCTTGTCCAGTTGTAACTGTTGCTGCCTGACCTGCATTGCAGGTCAGGTGGTCTGGTATTCCCACCTCTTTCAGAATTTTCCACGTCCAAGGTCAGGGATGGTGGCTGGGAGGAGCAACCACACGTCCAAGGAGGGGTGGCTGCACAGGCGCAGGAGGGCCAAGAGGATCTACTCCACATTCAAGGTCAGGAAGGTTGGCCCTGAGGAGATACCCCTCGTCCAAGGTAGGGAGCAGTGGCTGCGCTTTGCTGAAGCAGCCGTGAAGAGAGACCCCACGCCCAAGGTAAGAGAAACCCAGGTAAGACAGTAGGTGTTGTGAGAGGGCATCAGAGGGCAGACACACTGAAACCTTAATCACAGAAAACCAGCCAATCTGATCACACAGACCACAGCCTTGCCTAAATCAAGAAACTAAGCCATGCCGTGTGGGGCCACCCAAGACAGACGGGTCATAGTGGAGAGTCTGACAGAATGTGGTCCACTGGAGAAGGAAATCGCAAACCACTTCAGTATTCCTGCCTTGAGAAACTAATGAACAATATGAAAAGAATATATTTGTATAGCTAAATCACATTTTTGTACACCTGAAACTAACACAGTATTGCAAATCCACTATACTTCAATATAAAGTAAGTCTCAGCATGGTAGTCATGAGAATTTCCTTCCTCGTGGTGTGGAGCAGGCTGCGGCAGTTGCAAGTGGGGGTGCTCAGTTGTGTCCAATTCTTTGCCACTGCATGTACTGCAGCCTGCCAGTCTCCTCTCTCTGTGGGATTTTCTCAGCAAGGATACTGGAGTGTGTCGCCCTTTCCTCCTCCAATGGATCTTCCTGATACAGGGGTTGAACCCAAGTTCCTGCCTCTACCTGATCTTCCCTGGTGGCTCAGACGGTAAAGTGTCTGCCTACAATATGGGAGACCTGGGTTCAATTCTACGACTGAGTGACTTCACTCACTCACTCCTGCATCTCCTATATTGTAGGAGGATGCTTTACTGCTGAGCCACTGGGGAAGCCCACGCGGACGTTGGCTTACCCCACACAATACATTGGAGACAAACACCCCTTCTTCAAATCCCAGTGGCTTGTGCCAGCTCAAACTTACTGACTCGACCTGCCCTTGACAAAAGGTTTACCAGAGTCCTGCTTTGCTCTATGTCTTTTTTTTTTAAGCTTTTTGATTATCTAAAAGTTATGAAAGTGAAAGTAGTTGTCTTGTTCAACTCTTTGCAACCCCATGGACTGTATATTCCATGGAATTCTCCAGGCCAGAATATTGGAGTCCGTAGCCAATCCCTTTTCTAGGGGACCTACCCAACCCAGGGATGGAAGCCAGGTCTCCTACATTGCAAGTAGATGTTTTACCAGCTGAGCCACCAGGAAATTTACAATAGTAAAAAATATTAGTCTTATAACCAGAGGGTATTGAGTACTTGCTATATAGAAATAAATGTTGGGTTTCAAATATTTCTACCGGTGAAGCTTCTGTAAAACTTTTATCACAGTTGATGTTATGGGACCACATGTTAAACAGCAAGAAGCAACATTCTGTGTTCAGTTCAATTCAGTTCAGTCACTCNTGCTATATAGAAATAAATGTTGGGTTTCAAATATTTCTACCGGTGAAGCTTCTGTAAAACTTTTATCACAGTTGATGTTATGGGACCACATGTTAAACAGCAAGAAGCAACATTCTGTGTTCAGTTCAATTCAGTTCAGTCACTCAGTCATGTCTGACTCTTTGTGACCCCATGGACTGCAGCACTCCAACTCCCCCTGTCCATCACCAACTCCTGGAGTTTACTCAAACTCATATCCATCGAGTTGGTGATGCCATCCAACCATCTCATCCTCTGTCATCTCTTCTTTCCACCTTCAATGTTTCCCAGCATCAGGATCTTTTCCAGTGAGTCAGTTCTCCATATGAGGTGGCCAAAGGATTGGAGTTTCAGCTTCAGCATCAGTTCTTCCAATGAATATTCAGGACTGGTTTCCTTTAGGTTGGACTGGTTGGATCTCCTTGCAGTTCAAGGAACTTTCAAGAGTCTCTTCTCCAATACCACAGTTCAAAAGCATCAATTCTTTGATGCTCAGCTTTCTTTATNTTCAGCTTCAGCATCAGTTCTTCCAATGAATATTCAGGACTGGTTTCCTTTAGGTTGGACTGGTTGGATCTCCTTGCAGTTCAAGGAACTTTCAAGAGTCTCTTCTCCAATACCACAGTTCAAAAGCATCAATTCTTTGATGCTCAGCTTTATTTATGTCCAACTCTCACATCCATACATGACTACTGGAAAAACCATAGCTTTGACAAGACGGAACTTTGTTGGCAAAGTAATTTCTGTGCTTTTCAATAGGCTGTATAGTTTGGTCATATCTTTTCTTCCAAGGAGCAAGTGTCTTTTAATTTCATGACTTCAATCAACATTTTGCAGTGATTTTGGAGCCCAAGAAAATAAAGCCTGTCACTGTTTCCATTGTTTCCCCATCTATTTGCCATGATGTGATGGGACCAGAAACCATGATCTTAGTTTTCTGAATGTTGAGTTTTAAGCCAACTTTTTCACTCTCCTCTTCCACTTTCATCAAGAGGCTCTTTAGTTCTTCTTCATTTTTGCCATAAGGGTGGTGTTATCTGCATTCCTGAGGTTATTGATATTTCTCCCAGCAATCTTGATTCCAGCTTGTGCTTCTTCCAGCCCAGCGTTTCTCATGATGTACTCTGCATATAAGTTAAATAAGTAGGGTGACAATATACAGCCTTGACATACNTGGCCACTGCTGAGTTTTCCAAATTTGATGGCATATTGAATGCAGCACTTGCACAGCATCATCTTTCAGGATTTGAAATAGCTCAACTGGAATTCCATCATCTCCACTAGCTTTGTTTGTAGTGATGCTTTCTAAGGCCCACTTGCCTTCACATTTCAGGATGTCTGGGTCTAGATGCGTGATCACACTATCGTGATTATCCGGGTTGTGAAGATCCTTTTTGTACAGTTCTTCTGTGTATTCTTGCCACCTCTTCTTAATATCTTCTGCTTCTGTTAGGTCCATACCATTTCTGTCCTTTATTGAGCCCATCTTTGCATGAAATATTCCCTTGGTATCTCTAATTTTCTTGAAGAGATCTCTAGTCTTTCCCATTCTGTTCTTTTCCTCTATTTCTTTGCATTGATCATTGAAGAAGGCTTTCTTATCTCTTCTTGCTGGTCTGTGGAGCTCTGCATTCAGATGCTTATATCTTTCCTTTTCTCCTTGGCTTTTCTCTTCTCTTCTTTTCACAGCTCTTTGTTAGGCCTCCCCAGACAGCCATTTTGTTTTTTTTGCATTTCTTTTCCATGGGGATGGTCTTGATCCCTGTCTCCTGTACAATGTCACGAACCTCAAGGAGAGTCTGAAAGTTCTTCTGATCAAACTTCCTTTGTGATGCTCAAATCTTCATCAAGCCTGTCTGACTCGTGATTGTCCAGCTTGACTAAGACATTCTTGGTGATGAGGAATTCCTACCCTTCGAGGATGATCGATCATCCAGTCCTTTGACAAACACAGATAGGCCGCATCTGAGTGTCTGGCTTTGCTCAGTGCTGAGCCATAGAGATGGATACATCATAGTTCCCTCTGCTGAAGGCCTGGCAGACCAGAGTCCAAACAGTGAGGTCCCTGAGCAGCTCTAGTTGCTAGAAAACTATGTCTTAACTGAACCGGAGAAGATATCCTTGTAACAAACACGATCATATGATTATTGGCCAAACCAGGATGCTATTGAGTGAACAAGGTCTCTTGTAACAATTATGTTATAGACAGTTATAAACTTAGCCTGTTTCTGCAAAACAGGGATGCACAACCTCAAACAACAATCTGTATCTTGGGTGCTGGGTGGCCTCGGAGTCCACATCAGCCCTTCTGACGTTTGGAGACTGATGTCTGGCCAACTCTGAGCCTCCTCTTCTCCAGCGCATGTTCAGTCCTCATAGGCAGCCTCATCCTTGTAGTTCACAGCCCTACCCCAGCATCCTTGCTCTCCTCTGAGCATGTTTGGGAGTCTGGGTTTGGCTTTCCGGTCCCGCCCTGGTCTGGCCTCACTTCCCTCTGGAGGTGGCTGAGCCCGGGTCTGCAGTGGAGGAGGAATGGAGAAAGTTGAACGTTTACCAGACATGCTTTGGAAGATTGGGATTCAGACAAAAAATGGAAAAGAGAGGTGAGAATTGTGTCAGGGTAGCTCTGCGGTGGACTGGGGTCAGGGCTTAGAAATCCAGACAAAACAGCCTAGGGAGAGAGGTAAGAAAGGTATGTTTTACCAGTGTTTCTCAGGCTTAGAAAACTTTGAAGAAAACGTATGTAACATCTTTTAACTTGTCAGCCGGGAGACCAAACATCTCTGTTTCTCAATCAGGCAATCAAGAAACATTTATGAACTGGCTTCATTTGCAGGGTGCACCGATGATGCAGTCCCTGCTCTCCTGGAACTCAGAGTTTAGATGGGAGCAGAGTGCTGGGGTGACACCTGCCACAAGGGGAGTGGACTCACCCCCAGGGGGCGTGGGGACAGATTCACAGAGCAGAGCTGAGCAGAACATTTCCGGGTAGAGAAGGGAAGTGTGGGATTCCAGGCAGAGGGAACAGCATGAGCAACAGACAAGAGGCAAGAGGAACAGACGAGTGCTGTGTGTTCAGTGGCTCTGTGTGGCTGGTGGGGGTGGGACTGAAAGGGGATAGGCAGGACCAGTCGGCGGGTCCTGGACGCTGTTGGGAGCATTTGGATCCACACTGGGAGAGGCCTGGACATCCGGGTCCGCTCTGCAAGATGGAACACTGGTGGGTGGATTCAGATGTCCCTGTGATGAATTCAAGTGAGCCCCAGAATGAAGCCCGTGTGAGAAAATGCTTTTTAATTGAGGGCCGTGTTTTCCAAACGCGGCTTGGCTGCCAGCTGACTGTGTGCTCTGGCAGAAGATGCAAGTGATACTTAGCTTTCTTCAAGCTCCATTAATCTGCCCATTTCTTTCTGCTTCAAATTCCACTTCAAACACGCAAGAGCTCCTCAAATGCGTAATGATATAAATGATTTATAACACTGTTGGGAGCCGGCAAGCCTCCCGTCTGGTGGTTGGGGTAGGTTGGGTTGATCCTGTTGACCTTCCACGGCTTGTCAGTGAAAGAGAGTGGCTCCTCTCTCTTTCTTACACAAGCACACATGTGCACACGCATGCACAGGCGTGAACACACATGAGTGCACATGCATGCACATTCGTGAACACATACCCAGCTGCACAGCCCTTGTCCTCAGCCCCTCCTTGGGACCATGTCAGGGCTCCTGGAAGAGCCCAGCAATCCCACACACAGGCCTGTGCCCCTGGTACCTCCCGCAGGGGTGCATAAGCAACCCCCCTAATCATCGTCATCTCTTCTGTCTGATGACACCAACACTGCTATGCACTGAGCATGACTGTGTGCCTAGTACTTCACCTGCATCATCATTTAAGTTCATAATGTATGCAGATCAGAGTGTGTTATCTCCTTTTTTGGCGAGGAGAGACAGACGTATGGTGACATTCAGTGACAGGCACTGATTTACCCTGAGCCAGCAAGTGGTAGCAGCAAGTGGTGGGACAAGGATTTGAACCCATGGCCATGGGGCTTTTTCATTCTACCTCGGGAGCTAGTGGGCGGGTGCTGCCTGTCCACCTCCTCTTGTCCAGACTTGGAGTTGGGATGACAAGGCTGAATCACCACCCCTGCTTGTAAGAAGAGCTTCTCTGGTGGCTCAGCTGGTGAAGAATCCACCTGCCATGTGAGAGACCTGGGTTCAATCCCCAGGTTGGGAAGATCCCCTGGAGAAGGGAAAGGCTACCCACTCCAGTAATCTGTCCTGGAGAATTCCATGGACTCTATAGTCCACAGAGTTGCAAAGAGTCGGACACAACTGAGCAGCCTGTGAGAAAGGTTGTGGGGTGAATGGATCAAATGTAGAATTTGCTAAGTTCCTTGTCAATCAGTCTTTTGAGGGGCCTGCTAGAGTGCTGGATTCAGGGGAGGAAGTGGGAGGGAGGATGCAGAGACACATGATGAGGCCTCAGCTCTCAGAATGTTAATTTGGAGAGAGAATTACAGAGATGACCCAGGCAGTGAGCTAAGTGAGGATTGCTGTGGGGCTCGGGGTCAAGGCAGAGGGGCTTCCTGGAAGAGGCAGTGACCTTGGAGCAGAGCTGAGAGCTGGGTTCCTTGGCTGGACAAGAAGGGAAAGCATTTACTGGAGAGAACATCTGCTCAGAGGCAGAGAGCTCATACAGAGTAGGGGGCCTGGGGATGGAGGGGGCCCTACGAGGTTACTGTTCACATTGGGTCTTTTCTTCCCCAAATTTTTTATTTTTAAAAATTTCATACCGCATAACAGTGGCAAGAATATACAATGAAAATTGCATATCTTATAGCTAAATTCAGCAGCTGTTACCTTTTCCCCATGTTTATTTCTCAATCTCTCTCTATAGACATATATGTATAGGTTTATATGTGAAAGTTGCTCAGTTGTGTCTGACTCTTTGTGACCCCATGGACTGGGGCATGCCAGGATGCTCTGTCCATAGAATTCTGCAGGCAAGAATATTGGAATGGGTAGCTATTTCCTTCTCCAGGGCATCTTCCCAACCCAGGGATCAAACCTGGTTCTCCTGCATTACAGACAGATTCTTTACTGTCTGAGCTACCAGAGAAGGTATGTATGTATATGTATGCATGTATATATATATGTATGTATAGATGATGTGTGTGCATGCTTTTATATATACATTTTCTCTTTGCTCTTTGAAGATAAGTTGGGAACATAGCATTTTTCCCCTACAACTTATCATCTCTCTATAAAATGACAATAGTCATTTCAATATTGTACAAAAGATTAATTCAGTGCAGTATGTGCAAAGAGCCTGCGATGATTCCTTAAATATAGCAGGTACTCTAACTTAGCTCTTCCATTCCTTCATTGAGAGTCTGGGCCTCATGTAAATGGGAAGGAAAATGCTCCCGGGGATGCTGCCACATGGGAACGTGAGGTCCCTGGAGGAGGTGAGAGAAGGAAGAACCTGAGGTCAGAGCTTCCTGGTCACCTGACTTGGGAGTCCAGATGTCTGACACGCCTTCCTCTTAGCTCTGTATCCAGTAGACTTCCAAGTTCCAGTGATTCTTCCTTGAAATGTTTTCTGGACCCACCTTGTCTTATCTGGTCTGGCATCGGCAGTAACTACATCCATCTCTGGTCTCCATGTCCCTCCTCTTTGCTCCTCTGCTGGTAAGTAAGTAGCAAAACTGCTCTCAGGACCGTTCGGTGAACAGGTGAGCAGTCTCCCCCTTCATCTCCTTGCCTCCGTCTCCTCATCTTGACTGTGCTCCTCATCTGTGTCAAACAGGCTCAGCCAACCGAGGGATGGGAGGTTTCTTGGCTGCCCTGATATTGTTATTATTTAGTCACTCAGTTGTGTCCTACTCTTGCTGACCCCATGGATTGTAGCCCGCCAGGCTCCTCTGTCCATGGGATTCTCCAGGCAAGAATACTGGAGTGGGTAGCCATTTCCTACTCTACAGGATCTTCTAGACCCAAGGACCTAACCTTCACCTCCTGCTATGCAGGAGGATTCTTTACCACTGAGTCATCAGGGAACCCTGGGGTATACAGTAGGTGTTCAATAAATGCACGGATGGCTGAGAGAAGTCATGGCTATCTCTTGCTCCGGGACAGAGGCTCTGGTTGCCTTCTTGCAGGGCATCCCCTCCCCTCCCAGACCTAAATTTGGGAAGAAGGACCTGTTGAGTGCAGCCCAAGTGAGCCAGCTCCAAAGGAGACCTCAAGGGCAGCAAAACAGCCATGACGGGGGCCACCCTGTGCTCAGCAAGGGTTTCTGCTGCCGCTCCGGGCATGCAGGGATCCAGCACCACTCCGCAGGATGGAGTGAGAAGCCGTCAGAAGGACCCAGAGCAGACATCACAGACAGCAGGTCCGACAAAGGGCAGACCCCTTTCTGGGGGCAGCTGCAGAGCCTCCATTTCCCCATCCGAGTGCCAAAGCACGGTCAGGACCACAAGGAGAACGGAGCTCGAAAGAGACTCTGCCCCTCTTTAGTCCTGTGACTCTGAGAGAAGTGTCCCTTTCTTGAAACTTCAGTTTCTCTCCTGTGAAATATGTTTCCTTTGCAGGGTCATGAGGCTCCACTGAGACTGCCCAAATGGAACACGTGGTGTGGAGCCCAGCTTGTAGGACCTGCTTGATAAATGACACCTGTGGTTGGTTTTGTCTGTTCTGACTTGGGGTTTTGTTTTTCTGAAATACTGACTATAGGTCAGAATGTAGGAAATCACATGCGCGGTTCCTGAATCCATGAAGATATTGCCCCAGGGACTAGAAAAGACACCTTTAAGCATTATCTTCTTCAAGGGAAGAGAACATCAAGCTTGCCTGTAAGAAAATGCCCACAGTTGATTCTTCAACTTTTAGGAGGAGGTTGCCCTGGAGGTTGGAGGATCCAGAGGATGATTCTGTGCCAGCCACTCTGAATTCCAGGTGGTCTGTGATTGCTAGCTCTGTGGGCTGTTCACTCTTAAGGCAGAAAGGGTGGAAAGTAACTGGACTCATGCATGCGTGCATACCTGTGTGTGTGTGTGTGTGTGTGTGTGTGCATGTGCTAAAGACAGCCCTCCTTCCCCTCACCCCTCACTGAAATGAGAAGTACGGGTATTTCTTGGACTTCCTGCTACAAAAAACATCTTTTGATCCTTGGCAAAGGGATTGTTGGAAATGAATGCTTTGGAGTGGGAGGACCAGACTGAGGATATGGGGTTTTCAGGAGAGGCATGGATGACCCCCCAACTGGTGGTGGTAGATAGATAGTCTCCACGTCTGAACCTTGACAGGCACAGTCTCTTGTGTACTGTTCAGTTTTCCACTGAGCAGCTAACCTGGGTTTGCAGTGGGCCAGCACTTCCCTTGTAACATCTCACTTCATTCACACACCCCTTGCAGGGTGAGTGCATGCTCTGTTGCTCAGTCATATCCAACTCTGCAACCCCATGGGATGTAGCTCGCCAGGCTCCTCTGTCCATGGGATTCTCCATGCAAGAATACAGGAGTGGCTTGCCATTTCCTCCTCCAGAGACCCCTTATAGGGTAGGTGTTGTCATTCTTCTCACGGAGGGGGAGAGTTTGAGGCTCAGACAGGGCAAGAAACTTGCCCAAGGTCTGAGAGCTCTGGAGCCATGAAGCTACTGCTGCAGCCTGTTGGTCTTACACCAAGTAAAATTGAAAGTGAAGGTTGCTCAGTCATGTCAGCCTCTCTGTGATCCCATGAACTACAGTCCATGGAATTCTCCAAGCCAGAATACTGGAGTGGGTCACCTTTCCCTGCTCCAGGGGATCTTCCCAACCCAGGGATTGAACCCAGGTCTCCCACATTGCAGGCAGGTTCTTTACCAGCTGAGCCACCAGGGAAATCCAAGAATACTGGGGTGGGTAGCCTTTCCTTTCTCCAGGGGATCTACCTGACCCAGGAACCGAACTGGGGTCTCCCACATTGCAGGTAGGTTCTTTACCAGTTGAGCTACCAGGGAAGCCCTTACTCCAAAGCCTGTGCCCATTATAGTGCTTCCCAGTGGATGTGAATTCTCTCACTCTGAGCTCAGGATACAGTTTCCATGAGGGGGAAACAGACATGCGCTGCCTTTGGCTTGATTGGAGGTTTACACTTCATTTGAGGTTGATCTTCACATTGTAGCCACTGAGAGGATTGAAAATAGCATAGGAAAAAGGAACACAAATTGCTCCAGGACTCCTTCTGAAATCCTTTATGTGTCAGTGAAAACTGTTCATAAACACATATCATAGTCTCATGGAAATATCTGTGCAGTCAAGAAAAGAGAGGAGAAAGGGCACTGGACTGAGAAATCAGGACACCAGCCTCGGCTCTGGTCAAGGGAACTTGAGCGTATCGTGTTTTCTCTCTGAGCTTCAGTTTCTTTTTCTATAAAATAGAGATGATAAATCCTACCTGCTCTGCCTGGAGATGGTGTTGAGAGAATCAAAACAAGTGATGGAAACCAAAGCAATGTGCAAACTCTGAAATGTTATGAATGTGAAAAGCATAATTCAGGGAGTTCATGAAGCAGGAGGGCAGCTGTCATCTTAGTCTGAAATAATGTTGGCAACGTTTAAAATGGGCTTCCCAGGTGGGGCTAGTGGTAAAGAATCTGCCTGCCAATTCAGGAGCTGCAAGACACTCGAGTGCAATTCCTGGGTCAGGAGGATCCCCTGGAGGAGGAAATGGCAACCCACTCCAGTATTCTTGCTTGGGAAGTCCCACATATGGAGGAGCCTGGTGGGCTACAGTCCATGGGGTCGCAAAGAGTCAGACACAACTGAGAACCACAGTGGCATGTTTAAGGTATTCCGACTTATTTCCTCTAGGGAGGTGAGGGGAACATGACTTTTGTCTGCTGCTTCCTGGGTCTTAACCCTCACCCTCACCCCAGCAGGACCCGCAGCCTCGGAGTCCCTGAACCTCACTCCCAACCTCTCAGTTCAGAGACTCTCTTCCTGCAGCCTCAGGATGCTCTGGAGCCCATTCATCTGAATAAAGACGGTCAGTCTTTGTCCCTTCCAGTCCTCTTTTCTACCAAGCCTGGCGCCCGCCTTCCCAGCAGCTGCCGTGGTGGTTGTGATGTGGATGGACCTTCTCCTTCCTGCCCGCTCACCCGAGGCTCTAGGAGCAGCGACCTCGTCCAAAAAGCTTCGGTGCCCAGTGGATCTGCCAGGGGGCCCCTGGTCACTTCTGGGAGGCCTGGATAGAATTCTCTCTGCCTTTCTTCCTGGGCTATAAAGAGGAGACAGAGGAGTCACTAGGTGTGGGAATGCTTTATCCTTTTTAAAGCCCAGTGCAAAAATGACCACCATTATTTGTTACCAGCCACTTTATCCTCTTTTAGAAAAACCACCAAAATAGCAGCTCAGATTATTAGCAAAACGGCCAATGACAAGTTCTAAACTACAGGTACACTTGCCAACATATACTACCCTATTGCGTGTGGCAGAAGGCTGGAATGGGCCGACTGTCAGAGAAGATCACAAAACTCTCATTAAAGTTCTTTAAGAACCTAAGGCTTGAGTATTTCCTGACATTTCTGGTCCTGTGTGGCAATGGGTCTCAAAGGCCTCGAAGAGCTCTTTTCGACCTTCTACTTGCCCAGGATTAACATCAACTATGGGTGAAAAAAGCAGACGCGTTTTTCATTAAGAATAATACTTTTGTAGGGTAGTTTCCCTTTACAAGCAGTATTATCAACAATGTTTTCAAAATATTATGATCTTTATCTTGGTGGCACTGAGGGGTAAAAAAATCAGCCTGTCACACGTTCATTGTCTATGCTGGCCAGTCCCCTTTCTGAGACGTGAATTAAATTTGAGTGATGTTCGCTGTATGCCAGGCCTCTGCTCAGCTCAGAGGAAGATATGGAAATAAATCATGACAGTTCCTGCCTGTGGGGAGTTGGCTGTCTAGTAAGGGACACAGGCTGTATCCGGAAATGGTTCTAACAGAATTAAAAAGCACTTTGGGAGCAGTGGCTGGGGTAATAGGGGAGGCGTGGGTGGTTGATTATTTTTAATTAGAAGGTTTGGAAAAGTCTTCCTAAGGGAAGAAACATTTGTGATAGGCCTTAAAGGAGGCTAGGATTTCAGTAGGTAGACAGGGGCAAGGTGGGTGTGAAGGACATTTCAGGAGGAGGACAGTGTCCACAAGACAAAGGTTGGGAAAGGCTGGAGCATATGTGGGGGGATTGTGGGCCTTCTGTGTGGACTGGAGGGGGTGATGAAATCAGAAGCACTCGCTGGGTCCACCTTCTTGAAGGGATTGTTGGTGAGGAATTAACCCACTCATACCACCTTTACGAGCCAGGTTCTGTCTCACGAGTTAGGNGGAGGGGCGGAGGCGGAGGAGGGGGCGATGGAGACAGGTGAGAGGTGGAGAGGAGTGCCCTGCCGCCCCACAGGTGATGAAGACCATGGGCCTGAACAACGCGGTGCACTGGGTGGCCTGGTTCATCACGGGCTGCGTGCAGCTCTCCATCTCGGTGACGGCGCTGACTGCCATTCTCAAGTACGGCCAGGTCCTCGCGCACAGCCACGTGCTCATCATCTGGCTCTTCCTGGCTGTCTACGCCGTGGCCACCGTCATGTTCTGGTGAGCGCTGTGTGGCAGCAGCGGGCTGGAGGGTGGCTGGCCGCGAGTGAGGCCCCAGGACTCGGGTGTGGCTGACGCCCGGGGCCCTGCCTGCCCTCAGCTTCTTGGTGTCTGTGCTGTACTCCAAGGCCAAGCTGGCCTCGGCCTGCGGCGGCATCATCTACTTCCTGAGCTACGTGCCGTACATGTACGTGGCCATCCGTGAGGAGGTGGCCCACGACAAGATCACGGCCTTCGAGAAGTGCATCGCGGTGAGGGTCTTGGGGGTGGCCCAGGCCTGGGGGCGTCCGGCCTCCTTTCCTGCGCTGACGCTGCTGTCTCCGCAGTCCCTGATGTCCACGACAGCCTTTGGCCTGGGTTCCAAGTACTTTGCTCTGTACGAGGTGGCGGGCGTGGGCATCCAGTGGCACACGTTCAGCCAGTCTCCCGTGGAAGGGGATGACTTCAACCTGCTCTTGGCTGTCACCATGCTGATGGTAGATGCGGTCGTCTATGGGGTGCTCACGTGGTACATTGAGGCTGTGCACCCAGGTACCGAGCCCTTTGGAGGGGAGGGGAACAGGAGAAGGGGGCTGTCTCTAGGGGGACACATGGCCTGGGGGGGGTCAGTGACCCCGGGCCCTGGGTCAGCCTCCCCTCTCCCCATAGGCATGTACGGGCTGCCCCGGCCCTGGTACTTCCCACTGCAGAAGTCCTACTGGCTGGGCAGCGGGCGGACAGAGGCGTGGGAGTGGACCTGGCCATGGGCTCGCGCCCCCCGCCTCAGCGTCATGGAGGAGGATCAAGCCTGTGCCATGGAGAGCCGGCGCTTGGGTGAGTGGACAGCAGGGCGGGGACTGGGGCACTTGCTGACTTTGAGGGGCTGAGGACATCCTTGGTGCTGACTCCGGCCCCGGTGCAGAGGAGACACGGGGCATGGAGGAGGAACCCACCCACCTGCCGCTGGTCGTCTGCGTGGACAAGCTCACCAAAGTCTATAAGAACGACAAGAAGCTGGCTTTGAACAAGCTGAGCCTCAACCTCTACGAGAACCAGGTCGTGTCCTTCCTGGGCCACAACGGGGCTGGCAAGACCACCACCATGTGCGTGTCGGGGGGTGGGTGGCAGGGAGGGCTCCCTCCAGGAGGTGGGGCCGTGACCTCACCTGTCCACCCAGGTCTATCCTCACCGGCCTCTTCCCACCTACGTCGGGCTCGGCCACCATCTACGGGCACGACATCCGCACGGAGATGGACGAGATCCGCAAGAACCTGGGCATGTGTCCCCAGCACAACGTGCTCTTCGACCGGCTCACGGTGGAGGAGCACCTCTGGTTCTACTCGAGGCTCAAGAGCAGGGCCCAGGAGGAGATCCGCAAGGAGATGGACAAGTGGGTGGGGCTGGGGCGGGACGCGAGGCTGCAGGCAGCAGCACCCCACCCCCGCGGCTCACCTCCCGTCTGCCCTCAGGATGATCGAGGACCTGGAGCTCTCCAACAAACGGCACTCGCTGGTGCAGACACTGTCCGGCGGCATGAAGCGCAAACTCTCGGTGGCCATCGCCTTCGTGGGCGGCTCCCGGGCCATCATCCTGGATGAGCCCACGGCCGGCGTGGACCCCTATGCGCGCCGCGCCATCTGGGACCTGATCCTGAAGTACAAGCCGGGTGAGCGGGTGCCGAGGGTGGAGAGAGCGGCCCCCTGCCCGGCCCCATCTGGCCGCCCCTCTGATCCCCTTCTCCCCCAGGCCGCACGATCCTCCTGTCCACCCACCACATGGACGAGGCTGACCTGCTCGGGGACCGCATTGCCATCATCTCCCACGGGAAGCTCAAGTGCTGCGGCTCGCCGCTCTTCCTCAAGGGCGCCTATGGGGACGGCTACCGCCTCACACTGGTCAAGCGGCCTGCCGAGCCCGGGGGCCCCCAAGGTCTGTGTGGAAGCCA